>JAUJEF010000465.1:0-61000 GCA_030444885.1 Citrus sp. QX-2021 | reverse complement strand
CAAAAACGGGTGGACTATAGCCTTGGGAGGTGGGGCTGGCCAACTTAGTCCGCCGGACTCGGAATGGCGCGAGACTTTGCGAGGGGCCTCCGTGTGCCAAAAATAGGCCGCGGGCACAGCCGCGCCCAAAAATAACCGCCCGAAGGCCGGGGCGCCAAGTTCGTGCAACGGAAAAAGGCCACAAAAACGGGTGGGGTATGGCCTTGGGAGGTGGGGCTGGCCCACTTCGTCCGCAGGACTCGGAATGGCGCGAGACTTTGCGAGGGGCCTCCGTGCGCCAAAAATAGGCCGCGGGCACAGCCACGCCCAAAAATAACCGCCCGAAGGCCGGGGCGCCAAGTTCGTGCAACGGAAAAAGGCCACAAAAACGGGTGGGCTATAGCCTTGGGGCGTGGGGCTGGCCAACTTCGTCCGCCGGACTCGGAATGGCGCGAGACTTTGCGAGGCGCCTCCGTGTGCCAAAAATAGGCCGCGGGCACAGCCGCGCCCAAAAATAACTGCCCGAAGGCCGGGGCGCCAAGTTCGTCCAGCAGAAAAAGGCCACAAAAACGGGTGGGCTATAGCCTTGGGAGGTGGGGCTGGCCAACTTCGTTCGCCGGGCAAGGAATGGCGCAGGACTTTGCGAGGGGCCTCCGTGTGCCAAAAATAGGCCGCGGCCACAGCCACGCCCAAAAATAACGACCCGAAGGCCGGGGCGCCAAGTTCGTCCAGCGGAAAAAGGCCACAAAAACGGGTGGGCTATAGCCTTGGGGGGTGGGTCTGGCCGACTTCGTCCGCCGGACTCGGAATGGCGCGAGAATTTGCGAGGGCTCTCCGTCTGCCAAAAATAGGCCGCGGGCACAGCCGCGCCCAAAAATAACCGCCCGAAGGCCGGGGCGCCAAGTTCGTCCAGCGGAAAAAGGCCACAAAAACGGGTGGGCTATAGCCTTGGGGGGTGGGGCTGGCCAACTTCGTCAGCCGGACTCGGAATGGCGCGAGACTTAGCGAGATGCCTCCGTGTGCCAAAAATAGGCCGCGGGCACAGCCGCGCCCAAAAATACCCGCCCGAAGGCCGGGGCGCCAAGTTCGACCATCGGAAAAAGGCCACAAAAACGGGTGGGCTATAGCCTTGGGGGGTGGGGCTGGCCCACTTCGTCCGCCGGACTCGGATTGGCGCGAGACTTTGCGAGGCGCCTCCGTGTGCCAAAAATAGGCCGTGGGTACGGCCGTGCCCAAAAATACCCTCCCGAAGACCGGGGCGCCAAGTTCGTCCAGCGGAAAAAAGCCACAAAAACGGGTGGTCTATAGCCTTGGGGGATGGGGCCTGCCCACTTCGTCCGCCGGACTCGGAATGGCGCGAGACTTTGCGAGCCGCCTCCGTGTGCCAAAAATAGGCCGCGGGCACAATCGCGCTTAAAAATACCCGCCCGAAGGCCGGCGCCCCAAGTTCGTCCAGCGGAAAAAGGCCACAAAAACGGGTGGGCTATAGCCTTGGGGGGTGGGGCTGGCCAACTTCGTCCGCCGGACTCCGAATGGCGCGAGTCTTTGCGAGGCACCTCCGTGTGCCAAAAATAGGCCGCGGGCACAGCCGCGCCCAAAAATAACCGCCCGAAGGCCGGGGCCCCAAGTTCGTCCAGCGGAAAAAGGCCACAAAAACGGGTGGGCTATAGACTTGGGGGGTGGGTCTGGCCGACTTCGTCCGCCGGACTCGGAATGGCGCGAGACTTTGCGAGGGCCCTCCGTCTGCCAAAAATAGGCCGCGGGCACAGCCGCGCCCAAAAATAACCGCCCGAAGGCCGGGGCGCCAAGTTCGTCCAGCGGAAAAAGGCCACAAAAACGGGTGGGCTATAGCCTTGGGGGGTGGGTCTGGCCGACTTCGTCCGCCGGACTCGGAATGGCGCGAGACTTTGCGAGGGCCCTCCGTCTGCCAAAAATAGGCCGCGGGCACAGCCGCGCCCAAAAATAACCGCCCGAAGGCCGGGGCGCCAAGTTCGTCCAGCGGAAAAAGGCCACAAAAACGGGTGGGCTATAGCCTTGGGGGGTGGGGCTGGCCCACTTCGTCCGCCGGACTCGGAATGGCGCGAGACTTTGCGAGGGGCCTCCGTGTGCCAAAAATAGGCCGCGGGAACAGCCGCGCCCAAAAATAACCGCCCGAAGGCCGGAGCGCCAAGTTCGTCCAGCGGAACAAGGCCACAAAAACGGGTGGGCTATAGCCTTAGGGGCTGGGGCTGGCCCACTTCGTCCGCCAAACTCGGAATGGCGCGAGACTTTACGAGTGGCCTCCGTGTGCCAAAAATAGGCCGCGGGCACAGCCGCGCCCAAAAATAAGAGCCCGAAGGCCGGGGCGCCAAGTTCGTCCGGCGGACTCGGAATGGGACTCGGAATGGCGCGAGACTTTGCGAGGTGCCTCCGTGCGCCAAAAATAGGATGTGGTCACAGCCACGCCCAAAAATAACTGCCCGAAGGCCGGGGCGCCAAGGTCTTCCAGCGGAAAAAGGCCACAAAAACGGGTGGGCTATAGCCTTGGGGGCTGGGGCTGGCCAACTTCGTCAGCCGGACTCGGAATGGCGCGAGACTTAGCGACGTGCCTCCGTGTGCCAAAAATAGGCCGCGGGCACAGCCGTACCCAAAAATAACCACCCGAAGGCCGGGGCGCCAAGTTCGTCCAGCGGAAAAAGGCCACAAAAACGGGTGGGCTATAGCCTTGGGGGGTGGGGCTGGCCGACTTCGTCCGCCGCACTCGGAATTGCGCGAGACTTTGCGCGCCGCCTCGGTGTACCAAAAATAGTCCGCGGGCACATCCGTGCTTAAAAGTACCCGCCCGAAGGCCGGGGCGCCAAGTTCGTCCAGCAGAAAAAGGCCACAAAAACGGGTGGGCTATAGCCTTGGGGGGTGGGGCTGGCAAACTTCGTCCGCCGGACTCGGAATGGCGCGAGCCTTTGCGAGTCGCCTCGGTGTACCAAAAATAGGCCGCGGGCACAGCCGCGCCCAAAAATACATGCCCGAAGGCCGGGGCGCCAAGTTCGTCCAGCGGAAAAAGGCCACAAAAACGGGTGGGCTACAGCCTTGGGGGGTGGGGCTGGCCAACTTCGTCCGCCGGACTCGGAATGGCGCGAGACTTTTTGAGGGGCCTCCGTGTGCCAAAAACAGGCCGCGGGCACAGCCGCGTCCAAAAATAACCGCCCCAAGGCCGGGGCGCCAAGTTCGTCCAGCGGAAAAAGGCTACAAAAAACGGGTGGGCTATAGCCTTGGGAGGTAGGGCTGGCCAACTTCGTCCGCCGGGCTCAGAATGGCGCGAGACTTAGCGAGGGGCCTCCGTGTGCCAAAAATAGGCCGCGGGAACAGCCGCGCCCAAAAATAACCGCCCGAAGGCCGGAGCGCCAAGTTCGTCCAGCGGAAAAAGGCCACAACAACGGGTGGGCTATAGCCTTGGGGGCTGGGGCTGGCCGACTTCGTCCGCCGGACTCGGAATGGCGCGAGACTTTGCGAGGGGCGTCCGTGTGCCAAAAATTGGCCGCGGGCACAGCCGCGCCCAAAAATAACCGCCCGAAGGCCGGGGCGCCAAGTTCTTCCAGCGGAAAAAGGCCACAAAAACGGGTGGGTTATAGCCTTGGGGGCTGGGGCTGGCCAACTTCGTCCGCTGGACTCGGAATGGTGCGAGACTTTGCGAGGCGCCTCGGTGTGCCAAAAATAGGCCGCGGGCACAGCCGCGCCCAAAAATACCCGCCTGAAGGCCGGGGCGCCAAGTTCGACCATCGGAAAAAGGCCACAAAAACGGGTGGGCTATAGCCTTGGGGGGTGGGGCTGGCCAACTTCGTCCGCCGGACTCCGAATGGCGCGAGACTTTGCGAGGCACCTCCGTGTTCTAAAAATAGACCGTGGGCACAGCCGCGCCCAAAAATACCCGCCCGAAGGCCGGGGCGCCAAGTTCGTTTAGCGGAAAAAGGCCACAAAAACGGGTGGGCTATAGCCTTGGGCGGTGGGGCTGGGCAATTTCGTCCGCCGGACTCTGAATGGCGCGAGACTTTGCAAGGCACCTCCGTGTGCCAAAAATAGGCAACGGGCACAGCCGGGCCCAAAAATACCCGCCCGAAGGCCGGGGCGCCAAGTTCGTCCAGCGGAAAAAGGCCACAAAAACGGGTGGGCTATAGCCTTGGGGGGTGGGGCTGGCCAACTTCGTCCGCCGGACTCGGAATGGCGCGAGACTTTGCGAGGCACCTCCGTGTGCCAAAAATAGGCCGCGGACACAGCCGCGCCCAAAAATACCCGCCCGAAGGCCGGGGCGCCAAGTTCGTCCAGCGGAAAAAGGCCACAAAAACGGGTGGGCTATAGCCTTGGGGGGTGGGGCCTGCCCACTTCGTCCGCCGGACTCGGAATGGCGCGAGACTTTGCGAGGCGCCTCCGTGTGCCAAAAATAGCCCGCGGGGAGAGCCGCGCCTAAAAATAACCGCCCGAAGGCCGGAGCGCCAAGTTCGTCCAGCGGAAAAAGGCCACAAAAACGGGTGGGCTATAGCCTTGGGGGCTGGGGCCGGCCGACTTCGTCCGCCGGACTCGAAATGGTGCGAGACTTTGCGAGGGGCCTCCGTGTGCCAAAAATAGGCCGCGGGCACAGCCGCGCCCAAAAATAACCGCCCGAAGGCCGGGGCGCCAAGTTCGTCCAGCGGAAAAATGGCCAAAAAACCGGTGGGCTACATCCTTGGGGGGAGGGGCTGGCCAACTTCGTCCGCCGGACTCGGAATGGGTCGAGACTTTGCGAGCGGCCTCCGCGTTCCAAAAATAGGCTGCGGGCACAGCCGCGCCCAAAAATAACCGCCCGAAGGTCGTGGCGCCAAGTTTGTCCAGCGGAAAAATGGCCAACAAACGGGTGGGCTATAGCGTTGGGGGGAGGGGCTGGCCCACTTCGTCCGCCGGACTCAGAATGGGGCGAAACTTTGCGAGCGGCCTCCGCATAACAAAAATAAGCCACGGGCACAGCCGCGCCCAAAAATAACCGCCCGAAGGCCGGGGCGCCATGTTTGTCCAGCGAAAAAATGGCCAAAAAACGGGTGGGCTATAGCCTTGGGGGGAGGGGCTGGCCCACTTCGTCCGCCGGACTCGGAATGGGGCGAGACTTTGCAAGCGGCCTCCGCGTGCCAAAAATAGGCAGCGGGCACAGCCGCTCCCAAAAATAACTGCCCGAAGGCCGGGGCGCCAAGTTCGTCCAGCGGAAAAAGGCCACAAAAACGGGTGGGCTATAGCCTTGGGGGCTGGGGCCGGCCGACTTCGTCCGCCGGACTCGAAATGGTGCGAGACTTTGCGAGGGGCCTCCGTGTGCCAAAAATAGGCCGCGGGCACAGCCGCGCCCAAAAATAACCGCCCGAAGGCCGGGGCCCCAAGTTCGTCCAGCGGAAAAATGGCCAAAAAACCGGTGGGCTACATCCTTGGGGGGAGGGGCTGGCCAACTTCGTCCGCCGGACTCGGAATGGGTCGAGACTTTCCGAGCGGCCTCCGCGTTCAAAAAATAGGCCGCGGGCACAGCCGCGCCCAAAAATAACCGCCCGAAGGTCGGGGCGCGAAGTTCGTCTAGCGGAAAAATGGCCAAAAAACGGGTGGGCTATAGCCTTGGGGGGAGGGGCTGGCCAACTTCGTCCGCCGGACTCAGAATGGGGCGAGCCTTTGCGAGCGGCCTCCGAATGACAGAAATAGGCCACGGGCACAGCCGCGCCCAAAAATAACCACCCGAAGGCCGGGGCGCCAAGTTGGTCCAGCGGAAAAATGGCCAAAAAACGGGTGGGCTATAGCCTTGGGGGGAGGGGCTGGCCAACTTCGTCTGCCGGACTCGGAATGGGGTGAGACTTTGCGAGGGGCCTCCGTGTGCCAAAAATAGGCCGCAGGCACAGCCGTGCCCAAAAATAACCGCCCGAAGGCCGGGGCGCCAAGTTCGTCCAGCGGAAAAATGGCCAAAAAACGGGTGGGCTACATCCTTGGGGGGAGGGGCTGGCCAACTTCGTCCGCCGGACTCGGAATGGGTCGAGACTTTGCGAGCGGCCTCCGCGTTCCAAAAATAGGCCGCGGGCACAGCCGCGCCCAAAAATAACCGCCCGAAGGTCGGGGCGCGAAGTTCGTCTAGCGGAAAAATGGCCAAAAAACGGGTGGGCTATAGCCTTGGGGGGAGGGGCTGGCCAACTTCGTCCGCCGGACTCGGAATGGGGCGAGACTTTGCGAGTGGCCTCCGTGTGCCAAAAATAGGCCGTGGGCACAGCTGCACCGAAAAATAACTGCCCGAAGGCCGGGGCGCGAAGTTCGTGCAGCGGAAAAATGGCCAAAAAACGGGTGGGCTATAGCCTTGGGGGGAGGGGCTGGCCGACTTCGTCCGCCGCACTCGGAATGGGGCGAGACTTTGCGAGCGGCCTCCGCTTGCCAAAAATAGGCCACGGGCACAGCCGAGCCCAGAAATAACCGCCCGAAGGTCGGCGCGCCCAAACCCCCCAGCGGAAAAATGGCCAAAAAACGGGTGGGGTATAGCCTTGGGGGGAGGGTTTGGCCAACTTCGTCCGCCGGGCTTGGAACGGGGCGAGACTTTGCGAGCGGCCTCCGCGTGCCAAAAATAGGCTGCGGGCACAGCCGCGCCCAAAAATAACCCCCCGAAGGTCATTGCGCCCAAACCCCCCTGCGGAAAAATGGCCAAAAAACGGGTGGGCTATAGCCTTGGGGGGAGAGGCTGGCCAACTTCGTCCGCCGGACTCGGAATGGGGCGAGACTTTGCGAGCGGCCTCCGCATAACAAAAATAGGCCACGGGCACAGCCGCGCCCAAAAATAACCGCCCGAAGGCCGGGGCGCCAAGTTTGTCCAGCGGAAAAATGGCCAAAAAACGGGTGGGCTATAGCCTTGGGGGGAGGGGCTGGCCCACTTCGTCCGCCGGACTCGGAATGGGGCGAGACTTTGCAAGCGGCCTCCGCGTGCCAAAAATAGGCAGCGGGCACAGCCGCGCCCAAAAATAACCGCCCGAAGGCCGGGGCGCCAAGTTCGTCCAGCGGAAAAATGGCCAAAAAACGGGTGGGCTACATCCTTGGGGGGAGGGGCTGGCCAACTTCGTCCGCCGGACTCGGAATGGGTCGAGACATTGCGAGCGGCCTCCGCGTTCCAAAAATAGGCCGCGGGCACAGCCGCGCCCAAAAATAACCGCCCGAAGGTCGGGGCGCGAAGTTCGTCTAGCGGAAAAATGGCCAAAAAACGGGTGGGCTATAGCCTTGGGGGGAGGGGCTGGCCAACTTCGTCCGCCGGACTCGGAATGGCGCGAGACTTTGCGAGCGGCCTCCGCGTGCCAAAAATAGGCCGCGGGCACAGCCACGCCCAAAAATAACCGCCCGAAGGCCGGGGCGCCAAGTTCCTCCAGCGGAAAAAGGCCACAAAAACGGGTGGGCTATAGCCTTGGGGGCTGGGGCCGGCCGACTTCGTCCGCCGGACTCGAAATGGTGCGAGACTTTGCGAGGGGCCTCCGTGTGCCAAAAATAGGCCGCGGCCACAGCCGCGCCCAAAAATAACCGCCCGAAGGCCGGGGCGCCAAGTTCGTCCAGCGGAAAAATGGCCAAAAAACCGGTGGGCTACATCCTTGGGGGGAGGGGCTGGCCAACTTCGTCCGCCGGACTCGGAATGGGTCGAGCCTTTGCGAGCGGCCTCCGCGTTCCAAAAATAGGCCGCGGGCACAGCCGCGCCCAAAAATAACCGCCCGAAGGTCGGGGCGCGAAGTTCGTCTAGCGGAAAAATGGCCAAAAAACGGGTGGGCTATAGCCTTGGGGGGAGGGGCTGGCCAACTTCGTCCGCCGGACTCAGAATGGGGCGAGCCTTTGCGAGCGGCCTCCGAATGAACGAAATAGGCCACGGGCACAGCCGCGCCCAAAAATAACCACCCGAAGGCCGGGGCGCCAAGTTGGTCCAGCGGAAAAATGGCCAAAAAACGGGTGGGCTATAGCCTTGGGGGGAGGGGTGGCCAACTTCGTCCGCCGGACTCGGAATGGGGCGAGACTTTGCGAGCGGCCTCCGCGTACCAAAAATAGGCCGCGGGCACAGCCGCGCCCAAAAGTAACCGCCCAAAGGCCGGGGCGCCAAGTTCGTCCAGCGGAAAAATGGCCAAAAAACTGATGGGCTATAGCCTTGGGGGGAGGGGCTGGCCAACTTCGTCCGCCGGACTCGGAATGGGGTGAGACTTTGCGAACGGCCTCCGCGTGCCAAAAAAAGGCCACGGGCACAGCCGCGCCCAAAAATAACCGCCTGAAGGTCGGTGCGCCCAAACCCCCCAGCGGAAAAATGGCCAAAAAACGGGTAGGCTATAGCCTTGGGGGGAGGGGCTGGCCATCTTCGTCTGCCGGACTCGGAATGGCACGAGACTTTGCGAGGGGCCTCCGTGTACCAAAAATAGGCCGCGAGCACAGCCGCGACCAAAAATAACCACTCGAAGGCCGGGGCGCCAAGTTCGTCCCGCGGAAAAAGGCCCAAAAACAGGTGGGCTACAGCCTTGGGGGGTGGGGCTGGCCAACTTCGTCCGCCGGACTCAGAATAGCGCGAGAGTTTGCGATGGGCCTACGTGTGCCAAATATAGGCTGCGAGCACAGCCGCGCCCAAAAATAACCACCCGAAGGCCGGGGCGCCAAATTCGTCCAGCGGAAAAAGGCCACATAAACGGGTGGGCTATAGCCTTGGGGGGTGGGGCTGGCCGACTTCGTCCGCCGGACTCGGAATGGCGCGAGACTTTGCGAGGTGCCTCCGTGTGCCAAAAATAGGCCGCGGGCACAGCCGCGCACAAAAATAAGCACCCGAAGGCCGGTGCGCCAAGTTCGTCCAGCGGAAAAAGGCCACAAAAACGGGTGGGCTATTGCCTTGGGGGGTGGGGCTGGCCGACTTCGTCTGCCGGACTCGGAAAGGCGTGAGACTTTGCGAGGGACCTTCGTGTGCCAAAAACAGGCAGCGGGCATAGCTGCGCCCTAAAATAAATGCCCGAAGGCCGGGGCACCAAGTTCGTCCAGCGGAAAAAGGCTACAAAAACGGGGGGGCTATAGTCTTGGGGGGTGGGCTGGCCAACTTCGTCCGCCGGACTAGGAATGGCGCGAGACTTTGCGAGGGGCCTCCGCGTGCAAAAAATAAGACGTGGGTACAGCCGTGCCCAAAAATAACCGCCTGAAGGCCGGGGCGCCAAGTTCGTCCAGCGGAAAAAGGCCACAAAAACGGGTGGGCTATAGCCTTGGGGGGTGGGGCTGGCCCACTTCGTCCGCCGTACTGGGAATGGCGCGAGACTTTGCGAGGGGCCTCCGTGTGCCAAAAATAGGCCTCGGGCACAGCCGCGCCCAAAAATAACCGCCCGAAGGCCGGGGCGCCAAGTTCGTCCAGCGGAAAAAGGCCACAAAAACGGGTGGGCTATAGCCTTGGGGGATGGGGCTGGCCAACTTCATCCGCTGGACTCGGAATGGTGCGAGACTTTGCGAGGGGCATCCGTGTATGAAAAATAGGCCGCGGGCACAGTAGCGCCCAAAAAAAACCGCCCGAAGGCCGGGGCGCCAAGTTCGTCCAGCGGAAAAAGGCCACAAAAATGGGTGGGCTATAGCCATGGGGGGTGGGACTGGCCAACTTCGTCCGCTGGACACGGAATGGCGCGAGACTTTCCGAGGGGCCTCCGCGTGCCAAAAATAGGACACGGGCACAGCCGCGCCCTAAAATATCCGCCGAAGGCCGGGGCGCGAAGTTCGTCCAGCGGAAAAAGGCCACAAAAACGGGTGGGCTACAGCCTTCGGGGGTGCGGCTGGCCAACTTCGGCCGCCGGACTCGGAATGGCGCGAGACTTTGCGAGGGACCTCCGTGTGCCAAAAATAGGCCGCGGGCACAGCCGCGCCCAAAAATAACCGCCCGAAGGCCGGGGCGCCAATTTCGTCCAGCGGAAAGAGACAACAAAAACGGGTGGGCTATAGCCTCCGGGGGTGCGGCTCGCCAACTTCGGCAGCCGGACTCGGAATGGCGCAAGACTTTGCGAGGGGCCTCTGTGTGCCAAAAATAAGCCACGAGCACAGCCGCGCCCAAAAATAACTGCCCGAAGGGCGGGGCGCCAAGTTCGTCCAGCGGAAAAAGGCCACAAAAACGGGTGGGCTATAGCCTTCGGGGGTGGGGCTGGCCAACTTCGTCCGCCGGACTCGGAATGGCGCGAGACTTTGCGAGGGGCCTCCGTGTGCCAAAAATAGCCCCCGGGCACAGCCGCGCCCAAAAATAACCGCCCGAAGGCCGGGGCGCCAAGTTCGTCCAGCGGAAAAAGGCCACAAAAACGGGTGGGCTATAGCCTTGGGGGGTGGGGCAGGCCCACTTCGTCCGCCGGACTCGGAATGGCGCGAGACTTTGCGAGCGGCCTCCGAGTGCCAAAAATAGGCCCTAGGCACAGCCGCGCCCAAAAATAACCGCCCTAAGGCCGGGGCGCCAAGTTCGTCCTGTGGAAAAAGGCCACAAAAACGGGTGGGCTATAGCCTTGGCGGGTGGGGCTGGCCAACTTCGTCCACCGGACTCGGAATGGGGCGAGACTTTGCGAGCGGCCTCCGTGTGCTAAAAATAGGCCCCGGGCACAGCCGTGCCCAAAAATAACCGCCCGAAGGCCGGGTCGCCAAGTACGTCCTGCGGAAAAAGGCCACAAAAACGGGTGGGCTATAGCCTTGGGGGGTGGGGCTGGCCAACTTCGTCCGCCGGATTCAGAATGGCGCGAGACTTTACGAGCGGCCACCGTGTGCCAAAAATAGGGCCCGGACACAGCCGCGCCCAAAAATAACCGCCCGAAGGCCGGGGCGCCAATTTCGTCCTGCGGAAAAAGGCCACAAAAACGGGTGGGCTATAGCCTTGGGGGGTGGGGCTGGCCCACTTCGTCCGCCGGACTCGGAATGGCGCGAGACTTTGCGAGCGGCCTCCGTGTGCCAAAAATAGGCCCCAGGCACAGCCGCGCCCAAAAATAACCGCCAAAAGGCCGGGGCGCCAAGTTCATCCAGCGGAAAAAGGCCACAAAAACGGGTGGGCTATAGCCTTGGCGGGTGGGGCTGGCCAACTTCGTCCACCGGACGCGGAATGGGGCGAGACTTTGCGAGCGGCCTCCGTGTGTCAAAATAGGCCCCGGGCACAGCCGCGCCCAAAAATAACCGCCCGAAGGCCGGGGCGCCAATTTCATCCTGCGGAAAAAGGCCACAAAAACGGGTGGGCAATAGCCTTGGGGGGTGGGGCTGGCCCACTTCGTCCGCCGGACTCGGAATGGCGCGAGACTTTGCGAGCGGCCTCCGAGTGCCAAAAATAGGCCCTAGGCACAGCCACGCCCAAAAATAAGCGCCCGAAGGCCGGGTCGCCAAGTTCGTCCTGCGGAAAAAGTCCACAAAAACGGGTGGGCTATAGCCTTGGCGGGTGGGGCTGGCCAACTTCGTCCGCCGGACTCGGAATGGCGCGAGACTTTGCGAGCGGCCTCCGTGTGCCAAAAATAGGCCCCAGGCACAGCTGCGCCCAAAAATAACCGCCAAAAGGCCGGGGCGCCAAGTTCATCCAGCGGAAAAAGGCCACAAAAACGGGTGGGCTGTAGCCTTGGGGGATGGGGCTGGCCAACTTCGTCCGCCGGACTCGGAATGGCGCGAGACTTTACGAGCGGCCTCCATGTGCCAAAAATAGGCCCCGAGCACTGCCGCGCCCAAAAATAACCGCCCGAAGGCCGGGGCGCCAAGTTCGTCCAGCGGAAAAAGGCTACAAAAACGGGGGGGCTATAGCCTTGGGGGGTGGGGCTGGCCAATTTCGTCCGCCGGACTCAGAATGGCGCGAGACTTTGCGAGCGGCCTCCGTGTGCCAAAAATAGGCCCCGGGCACAGTCGCGCCCAAAAATAACCACCCGAGGGCCGGGACGCCAAGTTCGTCCAGCGGGAAAAGGCCACAAAAACGTGTGGGCTATAGCCTTGGGGGGTGGGGCTGGCCAACTTCGTCCGCCGGACTCAGAATGGCGCGAGACTTTACGAGCGTCCACCGTGTGCCAAAAATAGGCCCCGGGCACAGCCGCACCCAAAAATTACCGCCCGAAGGCCGGGGCGCCAAGTTCGTCCAGCGGAAAAAGGCCACAAAAACGGGTGGGCTGTAGCCTTGGGGGGTGGCGCTGGCCAACTTCGTCCGCCGGACTCGGAATGGCGCAAGACCTTGCGAACGGCCTCTGTGTCCCAAAAATAGGCCCCGGGCACAGCCGCGCCCAAAAATAACCCCCCGAAGGCCGGGTCGCCAAGTTCGTCCAGCGGAAAAAGGCCACAAAAACGGGTGGGCTATAGCCTTGGGGTGTGGGGCAGGCCAACTTCGTCCGCCGGACTCAGAATGGCGCGAGACTTTACGAGCGTCCACCGTGTGCCAAAAATAGGCCCCGGGCACAGCCGCGCCCAAAAATAACCGCCCGAAGGCCGGGGCGCCAAATTCGTCCAGCGGAAAAAGGCCACAAAAACGGGTGGGCTGTAGCCTTGGGGGGTGGGGCTGGCCAACTTCGTCCGCCGGACTCGGAATGGCGCGAGACTTTACGAGCGGCCTCCGTGTGCCAAAAATAGGCCCCGGGCACAGCCGCGCCCAAAAATAACCGCCCGAAGGCCGGGTCGCCAAGTTCGTCCAGCGGAAAAAGGCCACAAAAACGGGTGGGCTATAGCCTTGGGGTGTGGGGCAGGCCCACTTCGTCCGCCAGACTCCGAATGGCGCGAGAATTTGCGAGCGGCCTCCGAGTGCCAAAAATAGGCCCTAGGCACAGCCACGCCCAAAAATAAGCGCCCGAAGGCCGGGTCGCCAAGTTCATCCTGCGGAAAAAGTCCACAAAAACGGGTGGGCTATAGCATTGGCGGGTGGGGCTGGCCAACTTCGTCCGCCGGACTCGGAATGGCGCGAGACTTTGCGAGCGGCCTCCGTGTGCCAAAAATAGGCCCCAGGCACAGCCGCACCCAAAAATAACCGCCAAAAGGTCGGGGCGCCAAGTTCATCCAGCGGAAAAAGGCCACAAAAATGGGTGGGCTGTAGCCTTGGGGGGTGGGGCTGGCCAACTTCGTCCGCCGGACTCGGAATGGCGCGAGACTTTACGAGCGGCCTCCGTGTACCAAAAATAGGCCGCGGGCACAGCCGCTCCCAAAAATAACCGCCCGAAGGCGGGGCGCCAAGTTCGTCCAGCGGAAAAAGGGCACAAAAACGGGTGGGCTATAGCCTTGGGGGGTGGGGCTGGGCAACTTCGTCCGCCGGACTCGGAATGGTGCGAGACTTTGCGAGCGGCCTCTGCGTGCTAAAAATAGGCCGCGGGCACAGCCGCGCCTAAAAATAACCGCCCGAAGGCCGGGGCGCCAAGTTCGTCCAGCGGAAAAAGGCCACAAAAACGGGTGGGCTATAGCCTTGGGGGGTCGGGCTGGCCAACATCGTCCGCCGGACTCGGAATGGCGCGAGACTTTGCGAGGGGCCTCCGTGTGCCAAAAATAGGCCACGGGCACAGCCGCGCCCAAAAATAACCGCCCGAAGGCCGGGGCGCCAAGTTCGTCCAGCGGAAAAAGGCCACAAAAACGGGTGGGCTATAGCCTTGGGGGGTGGGCCTGGCCAACTTCGTCCGTTGGACTCGGAATGGCGCAAGACTTTGCGAGGGCCTCCGTCTGCCAAAAAAATGCCACGGGCACAGCCGCACCCAAAAATAACCGCCCGAAGGCCGGGGCGCCAAGTTCGTCCAGGGGAAAAAGGCCACAAAAACGGGTGGGCTATAGCCTTGGGGGGTGGGTCTGGCCAACTTCATCCGCCGGCACAGCCGCGCTTAAAAATAACAGCCCGAAGGCCGGGGTGCCAAGTTCGTCCAGCGGAAAAAGGCCTAAAAAACGGGTGGGCTATAGCCTTGGGGGGTGGGGCTGGCCCACTTCGTCCGCCAGACTCGGAATGGCGCGACACTTTGCGAGGGGCCTCCGTTTACCAAAAAAGGCCGCGGGCACAGCCGCGCTCAAAAATAACCGCCCGAAGGCCGGGGCGCCAAGTTCGTCCAGCGGAAAAAGACCACAAAAACGGGTGGGCTATAACCTTGGGGGATGGGGCTGGCCAACTTAGTCCGCCGGACTCGAAATGGCGCGAGACTTTGTGAGGGGCCTCCGTGTGCCAAAAATAGGCCTCGGGCACAGCCGCGCCCAAAAATAACCACCCGAAGGCCGGGGTGCCAAGTTCGTCCAGCGGAAAAAGGCCATAAAAACGGGTGCGCTATAGCCTTGGGGGGTGGGGCTGGCCAACTTCGTCCGCCGGACTCGGAATGGCACGAGACGTTGCGAGGGGCCTCCGTGTGCCAAAAATAGGCCTCGGGCGTAGCCACGCCCAAAAATAACCGCCCGAAGGCCGGGGCACCAAGTTCGTCCAGCGGAAAAAGGCCACAAAAACAAGTGGGCAATAGCCTTGGGGGGTGGGGCTGGCCAACTTCGTCCGCCGGACTCGGAATGGCGCGAGACTTTGCGAGGGGCCTCCGTTTACCAAAAATAGGCCGCGGGCACAGCCGCGCCCAAAAATTACCGCCCGAAGGCCGGGGCGCCAAGTTCGTCCAGGGGAAAAAGGCCACAAAAACGGGTGGGCTATAGCCTTGGGGGGTGGGTCTGGCCAACTTCATCCGCCGGCACAGCCGCGCTTAAAAATAACAGCCCGAAGGCCGGGGTGCCAAGTTCGTCCAGCGGAAAAAGGCCTAAAAAATGGTTGGGCTATAGCCTTGGGGGGTGGGGCTGGCCAACTTCGTCCGCTGGAATCGGAATCGCGCGAGACTTTGCGAGGGGCCTCCGTTTGCCAAAAATAGGCCGCGGGCACAGCCGCGCCCGAAAATAACCGCCCGAAGGCCGGGGCGCCAAGTTCGTCCAGCGTAAAAAGACCACAAAAACGGGTGGGCTATAGCCTTGGGGGGTGGGGCTGGCCAACTTCGTCCGCCAGACTCGGAATGGCGCGACACTTTGCGAGGGGCCTCCGTTTGCCAAAAAAGGCCACGGGCACAGCCGCGTTGAAAAATAACTGCCCGAAGGCCGGGGCGCCAAGTTCGTCCAGCGGAAAAAGACCACAAAAACGGGTGGGCTATAACCTTGGGGGGTGGGGCTGGCCAACTTCTTCCGCCAGACTCGGAATGGCGCGAGACTTTGCGAGGGGCCTCCGTTTCCCAAAAATAGGCCGCAGGCACAGCCGCGCCCAAAAATAAGCGCCCGAAGGCCGGGGCGCCAAGTTCGTCCAGCGGAAAAAGGGCACAAAAACGGGTGGGCTATAGCCTTGGGGGGTGGGGCTGGCCAACTTCGTCCGCCGGACTCGGAATGGCGCGAGACTTTGCGAGGGGTCTCCGTACGCCAAACATAGACCGTGGGTACAGCCGCGCTAAAAAATAACCGCCCAGAGGCCGGGGCGCGAAGTTCGTCCAGCGGAAAAAGGCCACAAAAAAGGGTGGGCTATATCCTTGGGGGGTGGGGCTGGCCAACTTCATCTGCCGGACTCGGAATGGCGCGAGACTTTGCGAGGGGCCTCCGTTTGCCAAAAATATGCCGCGGGCACAGCCGCACCCAAAAATAACCGCCCGAAGGCCAGGGCGCCAAGTTCGTCCAGCGGAAAAAGGCCTCAAAAACTGGTGGGCTATAGCCTTGGGGGGTGGGGCTGGCCAACTTCTTCCGCCGGGCTCGGAATGGCGTGAGACTTTGCGAGGGGCCTCCGTGTGCCAAAAATAGGCCGCAGGCACAGCCGCTCCCAAAAATAACCGCCCGAAGGCGGGGCGCCAAGTTCGTCCAGCGGAAAAAGGGCACAAAAACGGGTGGGCTGTAGCCTTGGGGGGTGGGGCTGGGCAACTTCGTCCGCCGGACTCGGAATGGTGCGAGACTTTGCGAGCGGCCTCTGCGTGCTAAAAATAGGCCGCGGGCACAGCCGTGCCTAAAAATAACCGCCCGAAGGCCGGGGCGCCAAGTTCGTCCAGCGGAAAAAGGCCACAAAAACGGGTGGGCTATAGCCTTGGGGGGTCGGGCTGGCCAACATCGTCCGCCGGACTCGGAATGGCGCGAGACTTTGCGAGGGGCCTCCGTGTGCCAAAAATAGGCCACGGGCACAGCCGCGCCCAAATATAACCTCCCGAAGGCCGGGGCGCCAAGTTCGTCCAGCGGAAAAAGGCCACAAAAACGGCTGGGCTATAGCCTTGGGGGGTGGGCCTGGCCAACTTCGTCCGTTGGACTCGGAATGGCGCAAGACTTTGCGAGGGCCTCCGTCTGCCAAAAAAATGCCACGGGCACAGCCGCGCCCAAAAATAACCGCCCGAAGGCCGGGGCGCCAAGTTCGTCCAGGGGAAAAAGGCCACAAAAACGGGTGGGCTATAGCCTTGGGGGGTGGGTCTGGCCAACTTCATCCGCCGGCATAGCCGCGCTTAAAAATAACAGCCCGAAGGCCGGGGTGCCAAGTTCGTCCAGCGGAAAAAGGCCTAAAAAACGGGTGGGCTATAGCCTTGGGGGGTGGGGCTGGCCCACTTCGTCCGCCAGACTCGGAATGGCGCGACACTTTGCGAGGGGCCTCCGTTTGCCAAAAAAGGCCGCGGGCACAGCCGCGCTCAAAAATAACCGCCCGAACGCCGGGGCGCCAAGTTCGTCCAGCGGAAAAAGACCACAAAAACGGGTGGGCTATAACCTTGGGGGGTGGGGCTGGCCCACTTCGTCCGCTGGACTCGGAATGGCGCGAGACTTTGTGAGGGGCCTCCGTTTGCCAAAAATAGGCCGCGGGCACAGCCGCGGCCAAAAATAACCACCCGAAGGCCGGGGCGCCAAGTTCGTCCCGCGGAAAAATGGCCAAAAAACGGGTGGGCTATAACCTTGGGGGGTGGGGCTGGCCAACTTCTTCCGCCGGGCTCGGAATGGCGCGAGACTTTGCGAGGGGCCTCCGTTTCCCAAATATAGGCCTCGGGCACAGCCGCGCCCAAAAATAACATCCCGAAGCCCGGGGCGCCAAGTTCGTCCAGCGGAAAAAGGCCACAAAAACGGGTGGGCTATAACCTTGGGCGGTGGGGCTGGCCCACTTCGTCCGCCGGACTCGGAATGGCGCAAGACTTTGGGAGGGGCCTCCGTGTGCCAAAAATAGGCCGCGGGTACAGCCGCTCCCAAAAATAACCGCCCGAAGGCGGGGCGCCAAGTTCGTCCAGCGGAAAAAGGCCACAAAAACAGGTGGGCTTTAGCCTTGGGGGGTGGGGGTGGCCAACTTCGTCCGCCGGACTCGGAATGGCGCGAGACTTTGCGAGGGGCCTCCGTGTGCCAAACATAGACCGCGGGCACAGCCGCGCTAAAAAATAACCGCCCAGAGGCCGGGGCGCGAAGTTCGTCCAGCGGAAAAAGGCCACAAAAACGGGTGGGCTATATCCTTGGGGGGTGGGGCTGGCCAACTTCATCTGCCGGACTCGGAATGGCGCGAGACTTTACGAGGGGCCTCCGTTTGCCAAAAATATGCCGCGGGCACAGCCGCGCCCAAAAGTAACCGCCCGAAGGCCGGGGCGCCAAGTTCGTCCAGCGGAAAAAGGCCTCAAAAACGGGTGGGCTATAGCCTTGGGGGGTGGGGCTGGCCAACTTCTTCCGCCGGGCTCGGAATGGCGCGAGACTTTGCGAGGGGCCTCCGTGTGCCAAAAATAGGCAGCGGACAGAGCCGCGCCCAAAAATAACCGCCTGAAGGCCGGGGCGCCAAGTTCGTCCAGCGGAAAAATGGCCAAAAAATGGGTGGGCTATAGCCTTGGGGGGAGGGGCTCGCCAACTTCGTCCGCCGGACTCGGAATGGGGCGAGACTTTGCGAGCGGCCTCCGAGTGCCAAAAATAGTCAGCGGGCACAGCCGCGCCCAAAAATAACCCCCCGAAGGTCGGCGCGCCCAAACCCCCCAGCGGAAAAATGGCCAAAAAACGGGTGGGCTATAGCCTTGGGGGGAGGGGCTGGCCAACTTCGTCCGCTGGACTCTGAATGGGGCGAGATTTTGCGAGCAGCCTCCGCGTGCCAAAAATAGACTGCGGGCACAGCCGCGCCTAAAAATAACCGCCCGAAGGCTGGGGCGCCAAGTTCGTCCAGCGGAAAAATGGCCAAAAAACGGGTGCGCTATAGCCTTGGGGGGTGGGGCTGGCCACCTTCGTCCGCCGGACTCGGAATGGCGCGAGACATTGCGAGTGGCCTCCGTGTGCCAAAAATAGGCCGCGGGAGCAGCCACGCCCAAAAATAACCACCCGAAGGCCGGGCACCAAGTTCGTCCAGCGGAAAAAGGCCACAAAAACGGGTGGGCAATAGCCTTGGGGGGTGGGGCTGGCCAACTTCGTCCGCCGGACTCGGAATGGCGCGAGACTTTGCGAGGGGCCTCCGTGTGCCAAAACTAGGCCGTGGACACAGCCGCGCCCAAAAATAACCGACCGAAGGCCGGGGCGCCAACTTCGTCCAGCAGAAAAAGGCCACAAAAATGGGTGGGCTATAGCCTTGGGGGGTGGGGCTGGCCAACTTCTTCCGCCGGACTCGGAATGGCGCGAGACTTTGCGAGGGGCCTCCGTTTCCCAAATATAGGCCGCGGGCACAGCCGCGCCCAAAAATAACCGCCCGAAGGCCGGGGCGCCAAGTTCGTCCAGCGGAAAAAGGGCACAAAAACGGGTGGGCTATAGCGTTGGGGGGTGGGGCTGGGCAACTTCGTCCTCCGGACTCGGAATGGCGCGAGACTTTGCGAGCGGCCTCCGAGTGCTAAAAATAGGCCGCTGGCACAGCCGCGCCTAAAAATAACCGCCCGAAGGCCGGGGCACCAAGTTCGTCCAGCGGAAAAAGGCCACAAAAACGGGTGGGCTATAGCCTTGGGGGGTCGGGCTGGCCAACATCGTCCGCCGGACTCGGAATGGCGCGAGACTTTGCGAGGGGCCTCCGTGTGCCAAACATAGGTCACGGGCACAGCCGCGCCCAAAAATAACCGCCCGAAGGCCGGGGCGCCAAATTCGTCCAGCGGAAAAAGGCCACAAAAACGGGTGGGCTATAGCCTTGGGGGGTGGGGCTGGCCAACTTCATCCGCCGGCACAGCCGCGCTTAAAAATAACAGCCCGATGGCCGGGGTGCCAAGTTCGTCCAGCGGAAAAAGGCCTAAAAAATGGGTGGGGCTGGCCAACTTCTTCCGCCGGGCTCGGAATGGCGCGAGACTTTGCGAGGGGCCTCCGTGTGCCAAAAATAGGCCGCGGACAGAGCCGCGCCCAAAAATAACCGCCTGAAGGCCGGGGCGCCAAGTTCTTCCAGCGGAAAAATGGCCAAAAACGGGTGGGCTATAGCCTTGGGGGGAGGGGCTGGCCAACTTCGTCCGCCGGACTCGGAATGGGGCGAGACTTTGCGAGCGGCCTCCGCATGCTAAAAATAGGCCGCGGGCACAGCCGCACCCAAAAATAAGCACCCGAAGGCCGGGGCGCCAAGTTCGTCCAGCGGAAAAATGGCCAAAAAACGGGTGGGCTATAGCCTTGGGGGGTGGGGCTGGCCAACTTCGTCCGCCAGACTCGGAATGGCGTGAGACTTCGCGAGGGGCCTCCATTTGCCAAAAATAGGCTGCGGGCACAGCCGCACCCAAAAATAACCGCCCGAAGGCCGGGGCGCCAAGTTCGTCCAGCGGAAAAAGGCCACAAAAACGGGTGGGCTATAGCCTTGGCGGGTGGGGCTGGGCAACTTCGTCCGCCGGACTCGGAATGGGGCGAGACTTTGCGAGCGGCCTCCGCGTGCCAAAAATAGGCCGCGGGCACAGCCACACCCAAAAATAACCACCCGAAGGCCGGGGCGCCAAGTTCGTCCAGCGGAAAAATGGCCAAAAAACGGGTGGGCTATAGCCTTGGGGGGTGGGGCTGGCCAACTTCGTCCGCCGGACTCGGAATGGCGTGAGACTTCGCGAGGGACTTCCATTTGCCAAAAATAGGCCGCGGGCACAGCCGTACCCAAAAATAACCGCCCGAAGGCCGGGGCGCCAAGTTCGTCCAGCGGAAAAAGGCCACAAAAACGGGTGGGCTATAGCCTTGGCGGGTGGGGCTGGGCAACTTCGTCCTCCGGACTCGGAATGGCGCGAGACTTTGCGAGCGGCCTCCGCGTGCTAAAAATAGGCCGCGGGCACAGCCGCGCCTAAAAATAACCGCCCGAAGGCCGGGGCACCAAGTTCGTCCAGCGGAAAAAGGCCACAAAAACGGGTGGGCTATAGCTTTGGGGGGTGGGGCTGGCCAACTTCGTCCGCCGGCACAGCCGCGCCCAAAAATAACCGCCCGAAAGCCGGGGCGCCAAGTTTGTCCAGCGGAAAAAGGACAGAAAAACAGGTGGGCTATAGCCTTTGGGGGTGGGGCTGTTCAACTTCGTCCGCCGGACTCGGAATGGCGTGAGACTTTGCGAGGGGCCTCCGTGTACCAAAAATAGGCCGTGGGCACAGCCGCGCCCAAAAATAACCACCCGAAGGCCGGGGCGCCAAGTTCGTCCAGCGGAAAAAGGCCACAAAAACGGGTGGGCTATAGCCTTGGGGGGTGGGGCTGGCCAACTTCGTCCGCCGGCACAGCCGTGCCCAAAAATAACCGCCCGAAAGCCGGGGCGCCAAGTTCGTCCAGCGGAAAAAGGACACAAAAACGGGTGCGCTATAGCCTTGGGGGGTGGGGCTGTTCAACTTCGTCCGCCGGACTCGGAATGGTGCGAGACTTTGCGAGGGGCCGCCTTGTACCAAAAATAGGCCGTGGGCACAGCCGCGCCCAAAAATAACCGCCCGAAGGCTGGGGCGCCAAGTTCATCCAGCGGAAAAAGGCCACAAAAACGGGTGGGCTATAGCCTTGGGGGGTGGGGCTGGCCGACTTCGTCCGCCGGACTCGGAATGGCGCGACACTTTGCGAGGGGCCTCCGTGTGCCAAAAATAGGCCGCGGGCACAGCCGTGCCCAAAAATAACCGCCCGAAGGCCGGGGCGTCAAGTTCGTCCAGCGGAAAAAGGCCACAAAAACGGGTGGGCTATAGCCTTTGGGGGTGGGGCTGTTCAACTTCGTCCGCCGGACTCGGAATGGTGCGAGACTTTGCGAGGGGCCGCCTTGTACCAAAAATAGGCCGTGGGCACAGCCGCGCCCAAAATAACCGCCCGAAGGCTGGGGCGCCAAGTTCGTCCAGCGGAAAAAGGCCACAAAAACGGGGGGGCTATAGCCTTGGGGGGTGGGGCTGGCCCACTTCGTCCGCCGGACTTGGAATGGCGCGACACTTTGCGAGGGGCCTCCGTGTGCCAAAAATAGGCCGCGGGCAGAGCCACGCCCAAAAATAACTGCCTGAAGTCCGGGGCGCCAAGTTCGTCCAGCGGAAAAAGGCCATAAAACGGGTGGGCTATAGCCTTGGAGGGTGGGGCTGGCCAACTTCGTCCGCCGGACTCGGAATGGCGCGAGAATTTGCGAGGGGCCTCCGTGTGCCAAAAATAGGCCGCGGGCACAGCCGCGCCCAAAAATTCCAGCCCAAGGGCGCGGCGCCAAGTTCGTCCAGCGGAAAAAGGCCACAAAAACGGGTGGGCTATAGCCTTGGGGGGTGGGGCTGGGGTGGGCTATAGCCTTGGAAGGTGGGGCTGGTCAACTTCGTCCGCCGGGCTTGGAATGGCGCGAGACTTTGCGAGGCGCCTCCGTGTGCCAAAAATAGGCCGCGGGCACAGCCGCGCGAAAAAATAACCGCCCGAAGGCCGCGGCGCCAAGTTCGTCCAGCGGAAAAAGGCCACAAAAACGAATTGGCTATAGCCTTGGGGGATGGGGCTGGCCAACTTCGTCCGCCGGACTCGGAATGGCGCGAGACTTTGGGAGGCTCCTCCGTGTGACAAAAATAGGCCGCGGACACAGCCGCCCCCAAAAATACCCGCCCGAAGGCCGCGGCGCCATGTTCGTCCAGCGGAAAAAGGCCACAAAAACGGGTGGGCTATAGCCTTGGGGGGTGGGGCTGGCCAACTTCGTCCGCCGGACTCGGAATGGCGCGACACTTTTCGAGGCACCTCCGTGTGCCAAAAATAAGACGCGGGTACAGCCGCGCCCAAAAATACCCGCCCGAAGGCTGCGGCGCTAAGTTCGTCCAGCGGAAAAAGGCCACAAAAACGGGTGGGCGATAGCCTTGGGGGGTGGGACAGGCCAACTTCGTCCCCCGGACTCGGAATGGCGCGAGACTTTGCGAGGCACCTCCGTGTGCAGAAAATAGGCCGGGGGCACAGCCGCGCGAAAAATACCCGCCCGAAGGCCGCGGCGCCAAGTTCGTCCAGTGGAAAGAGGCCACAAAAACGGGTGGGCTATAGCCTTGGGGGGTGGGGCTGGCCAACTTCGTCCGCCGGACTCGGAATGGCGCGGCACTTTTCGAGGCGCCTCCGTGTGCCAAAAATAAGCCGCGGGCACAACCGCGCCAAAAATACCCGCCCGAAGGACGCGGCGCAAAGTTCGTCCAGCGGAAAAAGGCCTCAAAAATGGGTGGGCTATAGCCTTGGGGGGTGGGGCTGGGGTGGGCTATAGCCTTGGTGGGTGGGGCTGGCCAACTTCGTCCGCCGGACTCGGAATGGCGCGAGACTTTGCGAGGTGCCTCCGTGTACCAACAATAGACCGCGGGCACAGCCGCGCCCAAAAATACCCGCCCGAAGGCTGCGGCGCTAAGTTCGTCCAGCGGAAAAAGGCCACAAAAACGGGTGGGCGATAGCCTTGGGGGGTGGGACAGGCCAACTTCGTCCCCCGGACTCGGAATGGCGCGAGACTTTGCGAGGCACCTCCGTGTGCCAAAAATAAGCCGCGGGCACAACTGCGCCAAAAATACCCGCCCGAAGGACGCGGCGCAAAGTTCGTCCAGCGGAAAAAGGCCTCAAAAATGGGTGGGCTATAGCCTTGGGGGGTGGGGCTGGGGTGGGCTATAGCCTTGGTGGGTGGGGCTGGCCAACTTCGTCCGCCGGACTCGGAATGGCGCGAGACTTTGCGAGGCGCCTCCGTGTACCAACAATAGACCGCGGGCACAGCCGCGCCCAAAAATACCCGCCCGAAGGCCGCGGCGCCATGTTCGTCCAGCGGAAAAAGGCCACAAAAACGGGTGGGCTATAGCCTTGGGGGGTGGGGCTGGCCAACTTCGTCCGCCGGACTCGGAATGGCGCGGCACTTTTCGAGGCGCCTCCGTGTGCCAAAAATAAGCCGGGGTACAGCCGCGCCCAAAAATACCCGCCCGAAGGCCGCGGCGCCAAGTTCGTCCAGCGTAGAAAGGCCACAAAAACGAATGGGCTATAGCCTTGGGGGATGGGGCTGGCCAACTTCGTCCGCCGGACTCGGAATGGCGCGAGACTTTGCGAGGCTCCTCCGTGTGACAAAAATAGGCCGCGGACACAGCCGCGCCAAAAAATACCAGCCCGAAGGCCGCAGCGCCAAGTTCGTCCAGCGGAAAAAAGCCACAAAAACGGGTGGGCTATAGCCTTGGGGGGTGGGGTTGGCCAACTTCGTCCGCCGGACTCGGAATGGCGCGAGACTTTGCGAGCGGCCTCCGTGTGCCCAAAAATAACCGCCCGAAGGCCGGGGCGCCAAGTTCGTCCTGCGGAAAAAGGCCACAAAAACGGGTGGGCTATAGCCTTGGGGGGTGGGGCAGGCCCACTTCGTCCGCCAGACTCGGAATGGCGCGAGACTTTACTAGCGGCCTCCGAGTGCCAAAAATAGGCCCTAGGCACAGCCGCGCCCAAAAATAACCGCCCGAAGGCCGGGGCGCCAAGTTCGTCCAGCGGAAAAAGGCCACAAAAACGGTTGGCTATAGCCTTGGAGGGTGGGGCTGGCCAATTTCGTCCGCCGGACTCAGAATGGCGCGAGACTTTGCGAGCGGACCCCGTGTGCCAAAAATAGGCCCCGGGCACAGTCGTGCCCAAAAATAACCGCCCGAAGGCCGGGGCGCCATGTTCGTCCAGCGGAAAAAGGCCACAAAAACGGGTGAGCTATAGCCTTGGGGGGTGGGGCTGGCCAACTTCGTCCGCCGGACTCGGAATGGCGCGAGACTTTGCGAGCGGCCTCTGTGTGCCAAAAATAACCGCCTGACGGCCGGGGCGCCAGGGTCGTCCAGCGGAAAAAGGGCTCAAAAACGGGTGGGCTATAGGCTTGGGGGGTGCGGCTGGCCAACTTCGTCCGCCGGACTCGGAATGGCGCGAGACTTTACGAGCGGCCTCCGTGTGCCAAAAATAGGCCGCGGGCACAGCTGCGCCCAAAAATACCCATCCGAAGGCCGGGGCGCCAAGTTCGTCCAGCGGAAAAAGGCCACAAAAACGGGTGGGCTATAGCCTTGGGGGGTGGGGCTGGCCAACTTCGTCCGCCGGACTCGGAATGGCGCGAGACTTTACGAGCGGCCTCCGTGTGCCCAAAAATAACCGCCCGAAGGCCGGGGCGCCAAGTTCGTCCAGCGGAAAAAGGCCACAAAAACGGGTGGGCTATAGCCGTGGGGGGTGGGGCTGGCCAACTTCATCCGCCGGACTCGGAATGCCGTCAGACTTTACGAGGCGCATCCGTGTGCCAAAAATAAGCCGCAGACACAGCCGGCCCAAAAATACCCGACCGAAGGCCGCGGTGCGAAGTTCGTCCAGCGGAAAAAGGCCACAAAAACGGGTGGGCTATAGCCTTGGGGGGTGGGGCTGGCCAACTTCGTCCGCCGGACTCGGAAAGGCGCGAGACTTTGCGAGGCGCCTCCGTGTACCAAAAATAGGCCGCGGGCACAGCCCCGCCCAAAAAAATCCCCGCCCGACGGCCGCGGCGCCAAGTTCGTCCAGCGGAAAAAGGCCATAACAACGGGTGGGCTATAGCCTTGGGGGGTGGGGCTGGCCAACTTCATCCGCCGGACTCGGAATTGCGCGAGACTTTACGAGGCACCTCCGTGTTCCAAAAATAGGCCGCTGACACAGCTGCGCTCAAAAAGACCCGCCCGAAGGCCGCGGCGCCAAGTTCGTCCAGCGGAAAAAGGCCACAAAAACGGGTGGGCTATAGCCTTGGGGGGTGGGGCTGGCCAACTTCATCCGCCGGACTCGGAATGGCGCGAGACTTTGTGAGGCGCCTCCGTGTGCCAAAACTATGCCGCGGACACAGCCGCGCCCAAAAATACCCTCCCGAAGGCCGCGGCGCCAAGTTCGTCCAGCGGAAAAAGGCCACAAAAACGGGTGGGCTATAGCCTTGGGGGGTGGGGCTGGCCAACTTCATCCACCGGACTCGGAATGCCGTCAGACTTTACGAGGCGCATCCGTGTGCCAAAAATAAGCCGCAGACACAGCCGGCCCAAAAATACCCGACCGAAGGCCGCGGTGCGAAGTTCGTCCAGCGGAAAAAGGCCACAAAAACGGGTGGGCTATAGCCTTGGGGGGTGGGGCTGGCCAACTTCGTCCGCCGGACTCGGAAAGGCGCGAGACTTTGCGAGGCGCCTCCGTGTACCAAAAATAGGCCGCGGGCACAGCCCCGCCCAAAAAAATCCCCGCCCGACGGCCGTGGCGCCAAGTTCGTCCAGCGGAAAAAGGCCATAACAACGGGTGGGCTATAGCCTTGGGGGGTGGGGCTGGCCAACTTCATCCGCCGGACTCGGAATTGCGCGAGACTTTACGAGGCACCTCCGTGTTCCAAAAATAGGCCGCTGACACAGCTGCGCTCAAAAAGACCCGCCCGAAGGCCGCGGCGCCAAGTTCGTCCAGCGGAAAAAGGCCACAAAAACGGGTGGGCTATAGCCTTGGGGGGTGGGGCTGGCCAACTTCATCCGCCGGACTCGGAATGGCGCGAGACTTTGTGAGGCGCCTCCGTGTGCCAAAACTATGCCGCGGACACAGCCGCGCCCAAAAATACCCTCCCGAAGGCCGCGGCGCCAAGTTCGTCCAGCGGAAAAAGGCCACAAAAACGGGTGGGCTATAGCCTTGGGGGGTGGGGCTGGCCAACTTCATCCACCGGACTCGGAATGGCGCGAGACTTTGCAAGGCGCCTCCGTGTGCCAAAAATAGGCCGCGGACACAGCCGCGCCAAAAAATACCCTCCCGAAGGCTGCGGCGCTAAGTTCGTTCAGCGAAAAAGGCCACAAAAACGGGTGGGCGATAGCCTTGGGGGGTGGGACTGGCCAACTTCGTCCCCCGGACTCGGAATGGCGCGAGACTTTATGAGCGGCCTCCGTGTGCCAAAAATAGGCCCTGGGCACTGCCGCGCCCAAAAATAACCGCCCGAAGGCCGGGACGCCAAGTTCGTCCAGCGGAAAAAGGCCACAAAAACGGGTGGGCTATAGCCTTGGGGGGTGGGGCTGGCCAACTTCGTCCGCCGGACTCGGAATGGCGCGAGACTTTACGAGCGGCCTCCGTGTGCCCAAAAATAACCGCCCGAAGGCCGGGGCGCCAAGTTCGTCCAGCGGAAAAAGGCCACAAAAACGGGTGGGCTATAGCCGTGGGGGGTGGGGCTGGCCAACTTCATCCGCCGGACTCGGAATGCCGTCAGACTTTACGAGGCGCATCCGTGTGCCAAAAATAAGCCGCAGACACAGCCGGCCCAAAAATACCAGACCGAAGGCCGCGGTGCGAAGTTCGTCCAGCGGAAAAAGGCCACAAAAACGGGTGGGCTATAGCCTTGGGGGGTGGGGCTGGCCAACTTCATCCGCCGGACTCGGAAAGGCGCGAGACTTTGCGAGGCGCCTCCGTGTACCAAAAATAGGCCGCGGGCACAGCCCCGCCCAAAAAAATCCCCGCCCGACGGCCGCGGCGCCAAGTTCGTCCAGCGGAAAAAGGCCATAACAACGGGTGGGCTATAGCCTTGGGGGGTGGGGCTGGCCAACTTCATCCGCCGGACTCGGAATAGCGCGAGACTTTACGAGGCACCTCCGTGTTCCAAAAATAGGCCGCTGACACAGCTGCGCTCAAAAAGACCCGCCCGAAGGCCGCGGCGCCAAGTTCGTCCAGCGGAAAAAGGCCACAAAAACGGGTGGGCTATAGCCTTGGGGGGTGGGGCTGGCCAACTTCATCCGCCGGACTCGGAATGGCGCGAGACTTTGTGAGGCGCCTCCGTGTGCCAAAACTATGCCGCGGACACAGCCGCGCCCAAAAATACCCTCCCGAAGGCCGCGGCGCCAAGTTCGTCCAGCGGAAAAAGGCCACAAAAACGGGTGGGCTATAGCCTTGGGGGGTGGGGCTGGCCAACTTCATCCACCGGACTCGGAATGGCGCGAGACTTTGTAAGGCGCCTCCGTGTGCCAAAAATAGGCCGCGGACACAGCCGCGCCAAAAAATACCCTCCCGAAGGCTGCGGCGCTAAGTTCGTTCAGCGAAAAAGGCCACAAAAACGGGTGGGCGATAGCCTTGGGGGGTGGGACTGGCCAACTTCGTCCCCCGGACTCGGAATGGCGCGAGACTTTGCGAGGAGCCTCCGTGTACCAAAAATAGGCCACGGGAACAGCCGCGCCCAAAAATATCCCCCCGAAGGCCGCGGCGCGAAGTTCGTCCAGCGGAAAAAGGCCACAAAAACGGGTGGGCTATAACCTTGGCGGGTGGGGCTGGCCAACTTCGTCCGCCGGACTCGGAATGGCGCGAGACATTGTGAGTGGCCTCCGTGTGCCAAAAATAGGCCCCGGGCACAGCCCCGCCCAAAAATAACCGCCCGAAGGCCGGGGCGCCAAGTTCGTCCAGCGGAAAAAGGCCACAAAAACGGGTGGGCTATAGGCTTGGGGGGTGGGGCTGGCCAACTTCGTCCGCCGGACTCGGAATGGCGCGAGATATTGTGAGCGGCCTCCGTGTGCCAAAAATAGGCCCCGGGCACAGCCGCGCCCAAAAATACCCTCCCGAAGGCCGCGGCGCCAAGTTCGTCCAGCGGAAAAAGGCCTCAAAAACGGGTGGGCTATAGGCTTGCGGGGTGGGGCTGGCCAACTTCGTCCGCCGGACTCGGAATGGCGCGAGATATTGTGAGCAGCCTCCGTGTGACAAAAATAGGCCCCGGGCACAGCCGCGCCCAAAAATAACCGCCCGAAGGCCGGGGCGCCAGGTTCGTCCAGCAAAAAAAGGCCACAAAAACGGGTGGGCTATAGCCTTGGGGGGTGGGGCTGGCCAACTACGTCCGCTGGACTCGGAATGGCGCGAGACTTTACGAGCGGCCTCCGTGTGCCAAAAATAGGCCCCGGGCAGAGCCGCGCCCAAAAATAACCGCCCGAAGGGCGGGGCTCCAAGTTCGTCCAGCGGAAAAAGGCCACAAAAACGGGTGGGCTATAGCCGTGGGGGGTGGGGCTGGCCAACTTCATCCGCCGGACTCGGAATGCCGTCAGACTTTACGAGGCGCATCCGTGTGCCAAAAATAGGCCGCAGACACAGCCGGCCCAAAAATACCCGACCGAAGGCCGCGGTGCGAAGTTCGTCCAGCGGAAAAAGGCCACAAAAACGGGTGGGCTATAGCCTTGGGGGGTGGGGCTGGCCAACTTCGTCCGCCGGACTCGGAAAGGCGCGAGACTTTGCGAGGCGCCTCCGTGTACCAAAAATAGGCCGCGGGCACAGCCCCGCCCAAAAAAATCCCCGCCCGACGGCCGCGGCGCCAAGTTCGTCCAGCGGAAAAAGGCCATAAAAACGGGTGGGCTATAGCCTTGGGGGGTGGGGCTGGCCAACTTCATCCGCCGGACTCGGAATGGCGCGAGACTTTACGAGGCACCTCCGTGTTCCAAAAATAGGCCGCTGACACAGCTGCGCTCAAAAAGACCCGCCCGAAGGCCGCGGCACCAAGTTCGTCCAGCGGAAAAAGGCCACAAAAACGGGTGGGCTATAGCCCTGGGGGGTGGGGCTGGCCAACTTCAACCGCCGGACTCGGAATGGCGCGAGACTTTGCGAGGCACCTCCGTGTGCCAAAACAATGCCGCGGACACAGCCGCGCCCAAAAATACCCTCCCGAAGGCCGCGGCGCCAAGTTCGTCCAGCGGAAAAAGGCCACAAAAACGGGTGGGCTATAGCCTTGGGAGGTGGGGCTGGCCAACTTCGTCCGCCGGACTCGGAATGGCGCGAGACTTTGCGAGCGGCCTCCGTGTGCCAAAAATAGGCCGCGGACACAGCCGCGCCCAAAAATACCCTCCCGAAGGCTGCGGCGCTAAGTTCGTTCAGCGAAAAAGGCCACAAAAACGGGTGGGCGATAGCCTTGGGGGGTGGGACTGGCCAACTTCGTCCCCCGGACTCGGAATGGCGCGAGACTTTGCGAGGTGCCTCCGTGTACCAAAAATAGGCCACGGGAACAGCCGCGCCCAAAAATATCCCCCCGAAGGCCGCGGCGCGAAGTTCGTCCAGCGGAAAAAGGCCACAAAAACGGGTGGGCTATAACCTTGGCGGGTGGGGCTGGCCAACTTCGTCCGCCGGACTCGGAATGGCGCGAGACATTGCGAGTGGCCTCCATGTGCCAAAAATAGGCCCCGGGCACAGCCGCGCCCAAAAATAACCGCCCGAAGGCCGGGGCGCCAAGTTCGTCCAGCGGAAAAAGGCCACAAAAACGGGTGGGCTATAGGCTTGGGGGGTGGGGCTGGCCAACTTCGTCCGCCGGACTCGGAATGGCGCGAGATATTGTGAGCGGCCTCCGTGTGCCAAAAATAGGCACCGGGCACAGCCGCGCCCAAAAATACCCTCCCGAAGGCCGCGGCGCCAAGTTCGTCCAGCGGAAAAAGGCCACAAAAACGGGTGGGCTATAGGCTTGGGGGGTGGGGCTGGCCAACTTCGTCCGCCGGACTCGGAATGGCGCGAGACTTTGCGAGCGGCCTCCGTGTGCCAAAAATAGGCCCCGGACACAGCGGCGCCCAAAAATAACCGCCCGAAGGCCGGGGCGCCAAGTTCGTCCAGCGGAAAAAGGCCACAAAAACGGGTGGGATATAGCCTTGGGGGGTAGGGCTGGCCAACTTCGTCCGCTGGACTCGGAATGGCGCGACAGTTTGCGAGCGGCCTCCGTGTGCCCAAAAATAACCGCCCGAAGGCCGGGGCGCCAAGTTCGTCCTGCGGAAAAAGGCCACAAAAACGGGTGGGCTATAGCCTTGGGGGGTGGGGCAGGCCCACTTCGTCCGCCAGACTTGGAATAGCGCGAGACTTTACTAGCGGCCTCCGAGTGCCAAAAATAGGCCCTAGGCACAGCCGCGTCCAAAAATAACCGCCCGAAGGCCGGGGCGCCAAGTTCGTCCAGCGGAAAAACGCCACAAAAATGGGTGGGCTATAGCCTTGGGGGGTGGGGCTGGCCAATTTCGTCCGCCGGACTCAGAATGGTGCGAGACTTTACGAGCGGACCCCGTGTGCCAAAAATAGGCCCCGGGCACAGTCGCGCCCAAAAATAACCGCCCGAAGGCCGGGGCGCCATGTTCGTCCAGCGGAAAAAGGCCACAAAAACGGGTGAGCTATAGCCTTGGGGGGTCGGGCTGGCCAACTTCGTCCGCCGGACTCGGAATGGCGCTAGACTTTGCGAGCGGGCTCCGAGTGCCAAAAATAGGCCCTAGGCACAGCCGCGCCCAAAAATAACCGCCCGAAGGCCGGGGCGCCAATTTCGTCCTGCGGAAAAAGGCCACAAAAACGGGTGGGCTATAGCCTTGGGGGGTGGGGCTGGCCAACTTCGTCCGCCGGACTCAGAATGGCGCGAGACTTTACGAGCGGCCACCGTGTGCCAAAAATAGGCCCCGGGACAGCCGCGCCCAAAAATAACCGCCCCAAGGCCGGGGCGCCAAGTTCGTCCAGCGGAAAAAGGCCACAAAAACGGGTGGGCTGTAGCCTTGGGGGGTGGAGCTGGCCCACTTCGTCCGCCGGACTCGGAATGGCGCGAGACCTTGCGAGCGGCCTCCGTATCCCAAAAATAGGACCCGGGCACAGCCGCGCCCAAAAATAACCGCCCGAAGGCCGGGTCGCCAAGTTCGTCCAGCGGAAAAAGGCCACAAAAACGGGTGGGCTATAGCCTTGGGGTGTGGGGCAGGCCCACTTCGTCCGCCAGACTCGGAATGGCGCTAGACTTTGCGAGCGGGCTCCGAGTGCCAAAAATAGGCCCTAGGCACAGCCGCGCCCAAAAATAACTGCCCGAAGGCCGGGTCGCCAAGTTCGTCCTGCGGAAAAAGGCCACAAAAACGGGTGGGCTATAGCCTTGGGGGGTGGGGCTGGCCAACTTCGTCCGCCGGACTCAGAATGGCGCGAGACTTTACGAGCGGCCACCGTGTGCCAAAAATAGGCCCCGGGCACAGCCGCGCCCAAAAATAACCGCCCGAAGGCCGGGGCGCCAAGTTCGTCCAGCGGAAAAAGGCCACAAAAACGGGTGGGCTGTAGCCTTGGGGGGTGGGGCTGGCCAACTTCGTCCGCCGGACTCGGAATGGCGCGAGACTTTGCGAGCGGCCTCCGTGTGCCAAAAATAGGCCCGGGCACTGCCGCGCCCAAAAATAACCGCCCGAAGGCCGGGGCGCCAAGTTCGTCCAGCGGAAAAAGGCCACAAAAACGGGTGGGCTATAGCCTTGGGGGGTGGGGCAGGCCCACTTCGTCCGCCGGACTCGGAATGGCGCGAGACTTTGCGAGCGGCCTCTGAGTGCCAAAAATAGGCCCTAGGCACAGCCGCGCCCAAAAATAACCGCCCTAAGGCCGGGGCGCCAAGTTCGTACTGTGGAAAAAGGCCACAAAAACGGGTGGGCTATAGCTTTGGCGGGTGGGGCTGGCCAACTTCGTCCACCGGACTCGGAATGCGGCGAGACTTTGCGAGCAGCCTCCGTGTGCCAAAAATAGGCCCCGGGCACAGCCGTGCCCAAAAATAACCGCCCGAAGGCCGGGGCGCCAAGTTCGTCCTGCGGAAAAGGGCCACAAAAATGGGTGGGCTATAGCCTTGGGGGGTGGCGCTGGCCAACTTCGTCCGCCGGACTCAGAATGGCGCGAGACTTTACGAGCGGCCACCGTGTGCCAAAAATAGGCCCTGGGCACAGCCGCGCTCAAAAATAACCGCCCGAAGGCCGGGGCGCCAAGTTCCTCAAGCGGAAAAAGGCCACAAAAACGGGTGGGCTGTAGCCTTGGGGGGTGGGGCTAGCAAACTTCGTCCGCCGGACTCGGAATGGCGCGAGACCTTGCGAGCGGCCTCCGTATCCCAAAAATAGGCCCCGGGCACAGCCGCGCCCAAAAATAACCGCCCGAAGGCCGGGTCGCCAAGTTCGTCCAGCGGAAAAAGGCCACAAAAACGGGTGGGCTATAGCCTTGGGGTGTGGGGCAGGCCCACTTCGTCCGCCAGACTCGGAATGGCGCGAGACTTTGTGAGCGGGCTCCGAGTGTCAAAAATAGGCCCTAGGCACAGCCACGCCCAAAAATAACTGCCCGAAGGCCGGGTCGCTGTCTGTTCGTCCCAAGCGGAAAAAGTCCACAAAAACGGGTGGGCTATAGCCTTGGCGGGTGGGGCCGGCCAACTTCGTCCGCCGGACTCGGAATGGCGCGAGACTTTGCGAGCGGCCTCCGTGTGCCAAAAATAGGACCCGGACACAGCCGCGCCCAAAAATAACCGCCCGAAGGCCGGGGCGCCAAGTTCGTCCTGCGGAAAAAGGCCACAAAAACGGGTGGGCTATAGCCTTGGGGGGTGGGGCTGGCCAACTTCGTCCGCCGGACTCAGAATGGCGCGAGACTTTACGAGCGGCCACCGTGTGCCAAAAATAGGCCCCGGGCACAGCCGCGCCCAAAAATAACCGCCCGAAGGCCGGGGCGCCAAGTTCGTCCAGCGGAAAAAGGCCACAAAAACGGGTGGGCTGTAGCCTTGGGGGGTGGAGCTGGCCCACTTCGTCCGCCGGACTCGGAATGGCGCGAGACCTTGCGAGCGGCCTCCGTATCCCAAAAATAGGACCCGGGCACAGCCGCGCCCAAAAATAACCGCCCGAAGGCCGGGTCGCCAAGTTCGTCCAGCGGAAAAAGGCCACAAAAACGGGTGGGCTATAGCCTTGGGGTGTGGGGCAGGCCCACTTCGTCCGCCAGACTCGGAATGGCGCTAGACTTTGCGAGCGGGCTCCGAGTGCCAAAAATAGGCCCTAGTCACAGCCGCGCCCAAAAACAACTGCCCGAAGGCCGGGTCGCCAAGTTCGTCCTGCGGAAAAAGGCCACAAAAACGGGTGGGCTATAGCCTTGGGGGGTGGGGCTGGCCAACTTCGTCCGCCGGACTCAGAATGGCGCGAGACTTTTCGAGCGGCCACCGTGTGCCAAAAATAGGCCCCGGGCACAGCCGCGCCCAAAAATAACCGCCCGAAGGCCGGGGCGCCAAGTTCGTCCAGCGGAAAAAGGCCACAAAAACGGGTGGGCTGTAGCCTTGGGGGGTGGAGCTGGCCCACTTCGTCCGCCGGACTCGGAATGGCGCGAGACCTTGCGAGCGGCCTCCGTATCCCAAAAATAGGACCCGGGCACAGCCGCGCCCAAAAATAACCGCCCGAAGGCCGGGTCGCCAAGTTCGTCCAGCGGAAAAAGGCCACAAAAACGGGTGGGCTATAGCCTTGGGGTGTGGGGCAGGCCCACTTCGTCCGCCAGACTCGGAATGGCGCTAGACTTTGCGAGCGGGCTCCGAGTGCCAAAAATAGGCCCTAGTCACAGCCGCGCCCAAAAATAACTGCCCGAAGGCCGGGTCGCCAAGTTCGTCCTGCGGAAAAAGGCCACAAAAACGGGTGGGCTATAGCCTTGGGGGGTGGGGCTGGCCAACTTCGTCCGCCGGACTTAGAATGGCGCGAGACTTTACGAGCGGCCACCGTGTGCCAAAAATAGGCCCCGGGCACAGCCGCGCCCAAAAATAACCGCCCGAAGGCCGGGGCGCCAAGTTCGTCCAGCGGAAAAAGGCCACAAAAACGGGTGGGCTGTAGCCTTGGGGGGTGGGGCTGGCCAACTTCGTCCGCCGGACTCGGAATGGCGCGAGACTTTGCGAGCGGCCTCCGTGTGCCAAAAATAGGCCCCGGGCACTGCCGCGCCCAAAAATAACTGCCCGAAGGCCGGGGCGCCAAGTTCGTCCAGCGGAAAAAGGCCACAAAAACGGGTGGGCTGTAGCCTTGGGGGGTGGGGCTGGCCAACTTCGTCCGCCGGACTCGGAATGGCGCGAGACTTTGCGAGCGGCCTCCGAGTGCCAAAAATAGGCCCCGGGCACTGCCGCGCCCAAAAATAACCGCCCGAAGGCCGGGGCGCCAAGTTCGTCCAGCGGAAAAAGGCCACAAAAACGGGTGGGCTATAGCCTTGGGGGGTGGGGCAGGCCCACTTCGTCCGCCGGACTCGGAATGGCGCGAGACTTTGCGAGCGGCCTCTGAGTGCCAAAAATAGGCCCTAGGCACAGCCGCGCCCAAAAATAACCGCCCTAAGGCCGGGGCGCCAAGTTCGTACTGTGGAAAAAGGCCACAAAAACGGGTGGGCTATAGCTTTGGCGGGTGGGGCTGGCCAACTTCGTCCACCGGACTCGGAATGGGGCGAGACTTTGCGAGCAGCCTCCGTGTGCCAAAAATAGGCCCCGGGCACAGCCGTGCCCAAAAATAACCGCCCGAAGGCCGGGGCGCCAAGTTCGTCCTGCGGAAAAAGGCCACAAAAATGGGTGGGCTATAGCCTTGGGGGGTGGGGCTGGCCAACTTCGTCCGCCGGACTCAGAATGGCGCGAGACTTTACGAGCGGCCACCGTGTGCCAAAAATAGGCCCCGGGCACAGCCGCGCTCAAAAATAACCGCCCGAAGGCCGGGGCGCCAAGTTCCTCAAGCGGAAAAAGGCCACAAAAACGGGTGGGCTGTAGCCTTGGGGGGTGGGGCTAGCAAACTTCGTCCGCCGGACTCGGAATGGCGCGAGACCTTGCGAGCGGCCTCCGTGTCCCAAAAATAGGCCCCGGGCACAGCCGCGCCCAAAAATAACCGCCCGAAGGCCGGGTCGCCAAGTTCGTCCAGCGGAAAAAGGCCACAAAAACGGGTGGGCTATAGCCTTGGGGTGTGGGGCAGGCCCACTTCGTCCGCCAGACTCGGAATGGCGCGAGACTTTGTGAGCGGGCTCCGAGTGTCAAAAATAGGCCCTAGGCACAGCCACGCCCAAAAATAACTGCCCGAAGGCCGGGTCGCCAAGTTCGTCCTGCGGAAAAAGTCCACAAAAACGGGTGGGCTATAGCCTTGGCGGGTGGGGCCGGCCCACTTCGTCCGCCGGACTCGGAATGGCACGAGACTTTGCGAGCGGCCTCCGTGTGCCAAAAATAGGACCCGGACACAGCCGCGCCCAAAAATAACCGCCCGAAGGCCGGGGCGCCAATTTCGTCCTGCGGAAAAAGGCCACAAAAACGGGTGGGCTATAGCCTTGGCGGGTGGGGCTGGCCAACTTCGTCCACCGGACTCGGCATGGGACGAGACTTTGCGAGCGGCCTCCGTGTGCCAAAAATAGGCCCCGGGCACAGCCGTGCCCAAAAATAACCGCCCGAAGGCCGGGGCGCCAATTTCGTCCTGCGGAAAAAGCCAACAAAAACGGGTGGGCTATAGCCTTGGGGGGTGGGGCTGGCCAACTTCGTCCGCCGGACTCAGAATGGCGCGAGACTTTACGATCGTCCACCGTGTGCCAAAAATAGGCCCCGGGCACAGCCGCGCCCAAAAATAACCGCCCGAAGGCCGGGGCGCCAAGTTCGTCCAGCGGAAAAAGGCCACAAAAACGGGTGGGCTGTAGCCTTGGGGGGTGGGGCTGGCCAACTTCGTCCGCCGGACTCGGAATGGCGCGCGTCCTTGCGAGCGGCCTCCGTGTCCCAAAAATAGGCCCCGGGCACAGCCACGCCCAAAAATAACCGCCCGAAGGCCGGGTCACCAAGTTCGTCCAGCGGAAAAAGGCCACAAAAACGGGTGGGCTATAGCCTTGGGGTGTGGGGCAGGCCCACTTCGTCCGCCAGACTCGGAATGGCGCGAGACTTTGCGAGCGGGCTCCGAGTGTCAAAAATAGGCCCTAGGCACAGCCACGCCCAAAAATAACTGCCCGAAGGCCGGGTCGCCAAGTTCGTCCTGCGGAAAAAGTCCACAAAAACGGGTGGGCTATAGCCTTGGGGTGTGGGGCAGGCCCACTTCGTCCGCCAGACTCGGAATGACGCGAGACTTTGCGAGCGGGCTCCGAGTGTCAAAAATAGGCCCTAGGCACAGGCACGCCCAAAAATAACTGCCCGAAGGCCGGGTCGCCAAGTTCGTCCTGCGGAAAAAGTCCACAAAAACGGGTGGGCTATAGCCTTGGCGGGTGGGGCTGGCCAACTTCGTCCGCCGGACTCGGAATGGCGCGAGACTTTGCGAGCGGCCTCCGTGTGCCAAAAATAGGCCCCAGACACAGCCGCACCCAAAAATAACCGCCAAAAGGCCGGGGCGCCAAGTTCATCCAGCGGAAAAAGGCCACAAAAACGGGTGGGCTATAGCCTTGGCGGGTGGGGCTGGCCAACTTCGTCCGCCGGACTCGGAATGGGGCGAGACTTTGCGAGTGGCCTCCGTGTGCCAAAAATAGGCCCCAGACACAGCCGCACCCAAAAATAACCGCCAAAAGGCCGGGGCGCCAAGTTCGTCCAGCGGAAAAAGGCCACAAAAACGGGTGGGCTGTAGCCTTGGGGGGTGGGGCTGGGCAACTTCGTCCGCCGGACTCGGAATGGCGCGAGACCTTACGAGCGGCCTCCGTGTCCCAAAAAAAGGCCCCGGGCACAGCCGCGCCCAAAAATAACTGCCCGAAGGCCGGGTCGCCAAGTTCGTCCAGCGGAAAAAGGCCACAAAAACGGGTGGGCTATAGCCTTGGGGTGTGGGGCAGGCCCACTTCCTCCGCCAGACTCGGAATGGCGCGAGACTTTGCGAGCGGCCTCCGAGTGCCAAAAATAGGGCCCGGACACAGCCACGCCCAAAAATAACCGCCCGAAGGCCGGGTCGCCAAGTTCGTCCTGCGGAAAAAGTCCACAAAAACGGGTGGGCTATAGCCTTGGCGGGTGGGGCAGGCCAACTTCGTCCGCCGGACTCGGAATGGCGCGAGACTTTGCGAGCGGCCTCCGTGTGCCAAAAATAGGCCCCAGGCACAGCCGCGCCCAAAAATAACCGCCCGAAGGCCGGGGCGCCAAGTTCGTCCTGCGGAAAAAGGCCACAAAAACGGGTGGGCTATAGCCTTGGGGGGTGGGGCTGGCCAACTTCGTCCGCCGGACCCAGAATGGCGCGAGACTTTACGAGCGGCCACCGTGTGCCAAAAATAGGCCCCGGGCACAGCCGCGCCCAAAAATAACCGCCCGAAGGCCGGGGCGCCAAGTTCCTCAAGCGGAAAAAGGCCACCAAAACGGGTGGGCTATAGCCTTGGCGGGTGGGGCTGGCCAACTTCGTCCACCGGACTCGGAATGGGGCGAGACTTTGCGAGCGGCCTCCGTGTGCCAAAAATAGGCCCCGGGCACAGCCGTGCCCAAAAATAACCGCCCGAAGGCCGGGGCGCCAATTTCGTCCTGCGGAAAAAGGCAACAAAAACGGGTGGGCTATAGCCTTGGGGGGTGGGGCTGGCCAACTTCGTCCGCCGGACTCAGAATGGCGCGAGACTTTACGATCGTCCACCGTGTGCCAAAAATAGGCCCCGGGCACAGCCGCGCCCAAAAATAACCGCCCAAAGGCCGGGGCGCCAAGTTCGTCCAGCGGAAAAAGGCCACAAAAACGGGTGGGCTGTAGCCTTGGGGGGTGGGGCTGGCCAACTTCGTCCGCCGGACTCGGAATGGCGCGCGACCTTGCGAGCGGCCTGCGTGTCCCAAAAATAGGCCCCGGGCACAGCCACACCCAAAAATAACCTCCCGAAGGCCGGGTCACCAAGTTCGTCCAGCGGAAAAAGGCCACAAAAACGGGTGGGCTATAGCCTTGGGGTGTGGGGCAGGCCCACTTCGTCCGCCAGACTCGGAATGGCGCGAGACTTTGCGAGCGGGCTCCGAGTGTCAAAAATAGGCCCTAGGCACAGGCACGCCCAAAAATAACTGCCCGAAGGCCGGGTCGCCAAGTTCGTCCTGCGGAAAAAGCCCACAAAAACGGGTGGGCTATAGCCTTGGGGTGTAGGGCAGGCCCACTTCGTCCGCCAGACTCGGAATGACGCGAGACTTTGCGAGCGGGCTCCGAGTGTCAAAAATAGGCCCTAGGCACAGGCACGCCCAAAAATAACTGCCCGAAGGCCGGGTCGCCAAGTTCGTCCTGCGGAAAAAGTCCACAAAAACGGGTGGGCTATAGCCTTGGCGGGTGGGGCTGGCCAACTTCGTCCGCCGGACTCGGAATGGCGCGAGACTTTGCGAGCGGCCTCCGTGTGCCAAAAATAGGGCCCGGACACAGCCGCGCCCAAAAATAACCGCCCGAAGGCCGGGGCGCCAATTTCGTCCTGCGGAAAAAGGCCACAAAAACGGGTGGGCAATAGCCTTGGGGGGTGGGGCTGGCCCACTTCGGCCGCCGGACTCGGAATGGCGCGAGACTTTGCGAGCGGCCTCCGTGTGCCAAAAATAGGCCCCGGGCACAGCCGCGCCCAAAAATAACCGCCAAAAGGCCGGGGCGCCAAGTTCGTCCAGCGGAAAAAGGCAACAAAAACGGGTGGGCTATAGCCTTGGGGGGTGGGGCTGGCCAACTTCGTCCGCCGGACTCGGAATGGGGCGAGACTTTACGAGCGGCCACCGTGTGCCAAAAATAGGCCCCGGGCACAGCCGCGCCCAAAAATAACCCCCCGAAGGTCGGCGCGCCCAAACCCCCCAGCGGAAAAATGGCCAAAAAACGGGTGGGCTATAGCCGTGGGGGGAGGGGCTGGCCAACTTCGTCCGCCGGACACGGAATGGGGCGAGACTTTGCGAGCGGACTCCGCGTGCCAAAAATTGGCCGCGGGCACAGCTGCGCCCAAAAATAACCACCCGAAGGCTGGGGCACCAAGTTCGTCCAGCGGAAAAATGGCCAAAAAACGGGTGGGCTATAGCCTTGGGGGGAGGAGCTGGCCAACTTCGTCCGCCGGACTCGGAATGGGACGAGACTTTGCGAGCGGCCTCCGCGTGCGAAAAATAGGCCGCGGGCACAGTCGCGCCCATAAATAACCCCCCGAAGGTTGGCGCGACCAAACCCCCCAGCGGAAAAATGGCCAAAAAACGGGTGGGCTATAGCCTAGGGGGGAGGGGCTGGCCAACTTCATCCGCCGTACTCGGAATGGGGCGAGACTTTGCGAGCGGCCTCCGTGTGCTAAAAATAGGCCGCGGGCAGAGCCGCGTTCAAAAATAACCCCCCGAAGGTCGACGCGCCCAAACCCCACAGCGGAAAAATCGCCAAAAAACGGGTGTGCTATAGCCGTGGGGGGAGGGGCTGGCCAACTTCGTCCGCCGGTCTCGGAATGGGGCGAGACTTTGCGAACGGCCTCCGCATGCCAAAAATAGGCCGCGGGCACAGCCGCACCCAAAAATAACCGCCCGAAGGCCGGGGCGCCAAGTTCTTCTGCGGAAAAATGGCCAAAAAACCGGTGGGCTATAGCCTTGGGTGGAGGGGCTGGCCAACTACGTCCGCCGGACTCGGAATGGGGCGAGACTTTGCGAGCGGCCTCCTCGTGCCAAAAATAAGCTGCGGGCACAGCCGCGTCCAAAATTAACCGCCCGAAGGCCGGGGTGCCAAGTTCGTCCGGCGGAAAAATGACCAAACAACGGGTGGGCTATAGCTTTGGGGGGAGGGGCTGGCTAACTTCGTCCGCCGAACTCGGAATGGGGCAAGACTTTGCGAACGGCCTCCGCGTGCGAAAAATAGGCCGCGGGCACAGCAGCGACCAAAAATAACCGCCCGAAGGCCGGGGCGCCAAGTTCGTCCGGCGGAAAAATGGCCAAAAAACGGGTGCGCTATAGCCTTGGGGGGAGGGGCAGGCCAACTTCGTCCGCCGGACTCGGAATGGGGCGAGACTTTGTGAACGGCCTGCGCGTGCCAAAAATAGGCCGAGGGCACAGCCGGACCCAAAAATAACCCTCCGAAGGTCGGCGCACCCAAACCCCCCAGCGGAAAAATGGCCAAAAAACGGGTGGGCTATAGCCTTGGGGGGTGGGACTGGCCAACTTCGTCCGCCGGACTCGGAATTGGGCGATACTTTGCGAGCGGCCTCCGCGTGCCAAAAATAGGCCGCGGGTACAGCCGCGCCCAAAAATAATCCCCCGAAGGTCGGCGCACTCAAACTCCCCAGCGGAAAAATGGCCAAAAAACGGGTGGGCTATAGCCTTGGGGGGAGGGGCTGGCCAACTTCATCCGCCGGACTCGGAATTGGGCGACACTTTGCGAGCGGCCTCCGTGTGCCAAAAATAGGCCGCGGGCACAGCCGGACCCAAAAATAACCCCCCGAAGGTCGGCGCACCCAAACCCCCCAGCGGAAAAATGGCCAAAAAACGGGTGGGCTATAGCCTTGGGGGGAGGGGCTGGCCAACTTCGTCTGCCGGACTCGGAATTGGGCGAGACTTTACGAGCGGCCTCCGCATGAAAAAAATAGGCCGCGGGCACAGCCGTGCCCAAAAATAACCCCCCGAAGGTCGGCGCGGCCAAACCCCCCAGCGGAAAAATGGCCAAAAAACGGGTGGGCTATAGCCTTGAGGGGAGGGGCTGGCCAACTTCGTCTGCCGGACTCGGAATTGGGCGAGACTTTGCGAGCGGCCTCCGCATGCAAAAAATAGGCCGCGGGCACAGCCGTGCCCAAAAATAACCGCCCGAAGGTCGGCGCGCCCAAACCCCCCAGCGGAAAAATGGCCAAAAAACGGGTGGGCTATAGCCTTGGGGGGAAGGGCTGGCCTACTTCGTCCGCCGGACTCGGAATGGGGCGAGACTTTGCGAGCGGCCTCCGCGTGCCCAAAATAGGCCGCGGGAACAGCCGGACCCAAAAATAACCCCCCGAAGGTCGTCGCGCCCAAACCCCCCAGCGGAAAAATGGCGAAAAAATGGGTGGGCTATAGCCTTGGGGGGAGGGGCTGGCCAACTTCGTCTGCCGGACTCGGAATGGGCGAGCCTTTGCGAGCGGCCTCTGCGTGCCAAAAATTGGCCGCGGGCACAGCCGCGCCAAAAAATAAAACCCCGAAGGTCGGCGCACCCAAACCGCCAGCGGAAAAATGGCCAAAAAACGGGTGGGCTATAGCCTTGGGGGGTGGGGCTGGCCAACTTTGTCCGCCGGACTCGGAATGGGGCGAGCCTTTGCGAGCAGCCTCCGCGTGCCAAAAATAGGAAGCGGGCACAGCCGCGCCTAAAAATAACCGCCCGAAGGCCGGGGCGCCAAGTTCGTCCAGCGGAAAAATGGCGAAAAAACGGGTGGGCTATAGCCTTGGGGGGAGGGGCTGGCCAACTTCGTCCGCCGGACTCGGAATGGGCGAGCCTTTGCGAGCGGCCTCTGCGTGCCAAAAATAGGCCGCGGGCACAGCCGGACCCAAAAATAACCCCCCGAAGGTCGGCGCACCCAAACCCCCCAGCGGAAAAATGGCCAAAAAACGGGTGTGCTATAGCCTTGGGGGGAGGGGCTGGCCAACTTCGTCTGCCGGACTCGGAATTGGGCGAGACTTTGCGAGCGGCCTCCTCGTGCCCAAAATAGGCCGCGGGAACAGCCGGACCCAAAAATAACCCCCCGAAGGTCGGCGCGCCCAAACCCCCCAGCGGAAAAATGGCGAAAAAACGGGTGGGTTATAGCCTTGGGGGGAGGGGCTGGCCAACTTCGTCCGCCGGACTCGGAATGGGCGAGCCTTTGCGAGCGGCCTCTACGTGCCAAAAATAGGCCGCGGGCACAGCCGCACCCAAAAATAAACCCCCGAAGGTCGGCGCACCCAAACCCCCGAGCGGAAAAATGGCCAAAAAACGGGTGGGCTATAGCCTTGGGGGGTGGGGCTGGCCGACTTCGTCCGCCGGACTCGGAATTGGGCGAGACTTTGCGAGCAGCCTCCGCGTGCCACAAATAGGCCGCGGGCATAGCCGCGCCCAAAAATATCCCCCCGAAGGTCGGCGCACTCAAACTCCCCAGCGGAAAAATGGCCAAAAAACGGGTGGGCTATAGCCTTGGGGGGAGGGGCTGGCCAACTTCGTCCGCCGGACTCGGAATTGGGCAAGACTTTGCGAGCGGCCTCCGCGCGCAAAAAATAGGCCGCGGGCACAGCCGTCCCCAAAAATGACCCCCCGAAGGTCGGCGCGCCCAAACCCCCCAGCGGAAAAATGGCCAAAAAACGGGTGGGCTATAGCCTTGGGGGTAGGGCTGGCCAACTTCGTCCGCCGGACTCGGAATGGGGCGAGCCTTTGTGAGCGGCCTCCACGTGCCCAAAATAGCTCGCGGGCACAGCCGTACAAAGAAATAACCCCCCGAAGGTCGGCGCGCCGAAACCCCCCAGCGGAAAAATGGCCAAAAAACGGGTGGGCTATAGCCTTGGGGGGAGGGGCTGGCCAACTTCGTCCGCCGGAGTCGGAATGGGGCGAGACTTTGCGAGCGGCCTCCGCGTACCAAAAATAGGCAGTGGGCACAGCCGCGCCCAAAAATAACCGCCCGAAGTTTGGGGCGCCAAGTTCGTCCAGCGGAAAAATTGCCAAAAAACGGGTGGGCTATAGCCTTGGGGGGAGGGGCTGGCCGACTTCGTCCGCCGGACTCGGAATGGGGCGAGACTTTGCGAGCGGCCTCCGCGTACCAGAAATAGGCCGCGGGCACAGCCGCGCCCAAAAATAACCGCCCGAAGGCCGGGGCGCCAAGTTCGTCCAGCGGAAAAATGGCCAAAAAACGGGTGGGCTATAGCCTTGGGGGGAGGGGCTGGCCAACTTCGTCCGCCGGACTCGGAATGGGGGGAGACTTTGCGAGCGGCCTCTGTGTGCCAAAAATAGGCCGCGGGCACAGCCGCGCCCAAAAATAACCCCCCGAAGGTCGGCGCGCCCAAACCCCCCAGCGGAAAAATGGCCAAAAAACGGATGGGCTATAGGCTTGGGGGGAGGGGCTGGCCAACTTTGTCCGCCGGACTCGGAATGGGGCGAGCCTTTGCGAACGGCCTCCGTGTGCCAAAAATAGGCCGCGGGCACAGCGGCGCCCAAAAATAACCGCCCGAAGTCCGGGCCGCCAAGTTCGTCCAGCGGAAAAATGGCCAAAAAACGGGTGGGCTATAGCCTTGGGGGGAGGGGCTGGCCGACTTCGTCCGCTGGACTCGTAATGGGGCGAGACTTTGCGAGCGGCCTCCGCGTGCCAAAAATAGGCCGCGGGCACAGCCGCGCCCAAAAATAACTGCCCGAAGGCCGGGGCGCCAAGTTCGTACAGCGGAAAAATGGCCAAAAAACGGGTGGGCCATAGCCTTGGGGGGAGGGGCTGGCCAACTTCGTCCGCCGGACTCGGAATGGGGCGAGACTTTGCGAGTGGCCTCCATGTACCAAAAATAGGCCGCGGGCACAGCCGCGCCAAAAAATAACCCCCCGAAGGTCGGCGCGCCCAAACCCCCCAGCGGAAAAATGGCAGAAAAACGGGTGGGCTAAAGCCTTGGGGGGAGGGTCTGGCCAACATTGTCCGCCGGACTCGGAATGGGGCGAGACTTTGCGAGCGGCCTCCGCGTTCCAAAAATAGGGCGGGGGCACTGTCGCACCCAAAAATAACCGCCCGAAGGCCGGGGCGCCAAGTTCGTCCAGCGGAAAAATGGCCAAAAAACGGGTGGGCTATAGCCTTGGGGGGAGGGGCTGGCCAACTACGTCCGCTGGACTCAGAATGGGGCGAGACTTTGCGAGCGGCCTCCGCGTGCCAAAAATAGGAAGCGGGCACAGGCGCGCCCAAAAATAACCCCCCGAAGGCCGGGGCGCCAAGTTCGTGCAGCGGAAAAATGGCCAAAAAACGGGTGGGCCATAGCCTTGGGGGGAGGGGTTGGCCAACTTCGTCCGCCGGACTCGGAATGGGGCGAGACTTTGCGAGTGGCCTCCGCATGCCAAAAATAGGCCGCGGGCACAGCCGTACCCAAAAATAACCCCCCAAAGGTCGGCGCGCCCAAACCCCCCAGCGGAAAAATGGCCAAAAAACGCATGGGCCATAGCCTTGGGGGGAGGGGCATGCCAACTTCGTCCGCCGGACTCGGAATGGGGCGAGACTTTGCGAGCGGCCTCCACGTGCCAAAAATAGGCCGTGGACACAGCCGCGTCCAAAAATAACCCCCCGAAGGTCGGCGCCCCCAAACCCCCCAGCGGAAAAATGGCCAAAAAACGGGTGGGCTATAGCCTTGGGGGGAGGGGCTGGCCAACTTCGTCCGCCGGACTCGGAATGGTGTGAGACTTTGCGAGCGGCCTCCGGGTGAAAAAATTAGGCCGCGGGCACAGGCGCGTCGAAAAGTAACCCCCCGTAGGTCGGCGCCCAAACCCCCCAGCGGAAAAATGGCCAAAAAACGGGTGGGCTATAGCCTTGGTTGGGAGGGGCTGGCCCACTTCGTCCGCCGGATTCGGAATGGGGTGAGACTTTACGAGCGGCCTCCGGGTGCCAAAAATAGGCCGCGGGCACTGCCGCGCCCAAAAATAACCACCTGAAGGCCGGGGCGCCAAATTCGTCTAGCGGAAAAATGGCCAAAAAACGGGTGGGCTATAGCCTTCGGGGGAGGGGCTGGCCCACTTCGTCCGCCGGACTCGGAATGGGGTGAGACTTTTCGAGCGGCCTCCACGTACCAAAAATAGGCCGCGAGCACAGCCGAAGGCCGGGGCGCCATGTTCGTCTAGCGGAAAAATGGCCGAAAAACGGTTGGGCTATAGCCTTGGGGGTCGGGGCTGGCCAACTTCGTCCGCCGGACTCGGAATGGGGCAAGACTTTGCGAGCGGCCTCCGGGTGCCAAAAATAGGCCGCGGGCACAGCCGCTCCCAAAACTAACTGCCCAAAGGCCGGGGCGCCAAGTTCGTCCAGCGGAGAAATGGCAAAAAACTGGTGGGCTATAGCCTTGGGGGGAGGGGCTGGCCAACTTCGTCCGCCGGACTCGGAATGGGGCGAGACTTTGCGAGCGGCCTCCACGTGCCAAAAATAGGCCGCGGGCACAGGCGCGCCCAAAAATAACCCCCCGAAGGTCGGCGCGCCCAAACCCCCCAGCGGAAAAATGGCCAAAAAACGGGTGGGCTATAGCCTTGGGGGGAGGGGCTGGCCAACTTCGTCCGCCGGACTCGGAATTGGGCGAGACTTTGCGAGCGGCCTCCGCGAGCGAAAAATAGGCTGCGGGCACAGCCGCGGAAAAAAATAACCGCACGAATGCCGGGGCGCCAAGTTCGTCCAGCGGAAAAAGGCCACAAAAACGGTTGGGCTATAGCCTTGGGCGGTGGGGCTACCCAACTTCGTCCGCCGGACTTGGAATGGCGCGAGACTTTGCAAAAGGCCTCCGCGCGCCAAAACTAGGCCGCGGTCACAGGCGCCCCCAAAATTAACCCCCCGAAGGTCGGCGCGCCTAAACCCCCCAGCGGAAAAATGGCCAAAAAACGGGTGGGCTATAGCCTTGGGGGGAGGGGCTGGCCAACTTCGTCCGCCGGACTCGGAATGGGGCGAGACTTTGCGAGGGGCCTCCGTGTGCCAAAAATAAGCCGAGGGCACAGCCGCGCCCAAAAATACCCGCCCGAAAGCCGGGGCGCCAAGTTCGTCCAGCGGAAATAGGCCACAAAAACGGGTGGGCTATAACCTTGGGGGGTGGGGCTGGCCAACTTCGTCCGCCGGACTCGGAATGGGGTGAGACTTTGCGAGCGGCCTCCGGGTGCCAAAAATAGGCCGCGGGCACAGCCGAATGCCGGGGCGCCAAGTTCGTCTAGCGGAAAAATGGCCAAAAAACGGGTGGGCTATAGCCTTGGGGGGAGGGGCTGGCCAACTTCGTCCGCCGGACTCGGAATGGGGCGAGACTTTGCGAGCGGCCTCCGGGTGCCAAAAATAGGCCTCGGGCACAGCCGCGCCCAAAACTAACTGCCCAAAGGCCGGGGCGCCAAGTTCGTCCAGCGGAGAAATGGCAAAAAACTGGTGGGCTATAGCCTTGGGGGGAGGGGCTGGCCAACTTCGTCCGCCGGACTCGGAATGGGGCGAGACTTTACGAGCGGCCTCCGCGTGTCAAAAATAGGCCGCGGGCACAGCAGCACCCAAAAATAACCGCCCGAAGGCCGGGGTGCCAAGTTCGTCCAGCGGAAAAATGGCCAAAAAACGGGTGGGCTATAGCCTTGGGGGGAGGGGCTGGCCGACTTCGTCCGCCGGACTCGGAATGGGGCGAGAATTTGCGAGCGGCCTCCGCATGCCAAAAATAGGCCGCGGGCACAGCCGAGCCCAAAAATAACCACCCGAAGGCCGGGGCGCCAAGTTCGTCCAGCGGAAAAATGGCCAAAAAACGGGTGGGCTATAGCCTTGGGGGGAGAGGCTGGCCCACTTCGTCCGCCGGACTCGGAATGGGGCGACACTTTACGAGCGGCCTCCGCGTGCCAAAAATAGGCCGCGGGTACAGCCGCACCCAAAAATATCCGTCCGAATGCCGGGGCGCCAAGTTCGTCCAACGGAAAAATGGCAAAAAAACGGGTGGGCTATAGCCTTGGGGGGAGGGGCTGGCCAACTTCGTCCGCCGGACTCGGAATTGGGCGAGACATTGCGAGCGGCCTCCGCGTACCAAAAATAGGCCGCGGGAACAGCCGCGCCCAAAAATAACCCCCCGAAGGTCGGCGCGCCCAAACCCCCCAGCGGAAAAATGGCCAAAAAACGGGTGGGCTATAGCCTTGGGGGGAGGGGCTGGCCAACTTCGTCCGCCGGACTCGGAATGGGGCGAGACTTTGCGAGCGGCCTCCGCGAGCGAAAAATAGGCTGCGGGCACAGCCGCGGCAAAAAATAACCGCACGAATGCCGGGGCGCCAAGTTCGTCCAGCGGAAAAAGGCCACAAAAACGGTTGGGCTATAGCCTCGGCGGTGGGGCTGGCCAACTTCATCCGCCGGACTTGGAATGGCGCGAGACTTTGTGAAAGGCCTCCGCGCGCCAAAAATAGGCCGCGGTCACAGGCGCCCCCAAAATTATCCCCCCGAAGGTCGGCGCGCCGAAACCCCCCAGCGGAAAAATGGCCAAAAAACGGGTGGGCTATAGCCTTGGGGGGAGGGGCTGGCCAACTTCGTCCGCCGGACTCGGAATGGGGCGAGACTTTGCGAGGGGCCTCCGTGTGCCAAAAATAAGCTGAGGGCACATCCGCGCCCAAAAATACCCGCCCGAAGGCCGGGGCGCCAAGTTCGTCCAGCGGAAATAGGCCACAAAAACGGGTGGGCTATAACCTTGGGGGGTGGGGCTGGCCAACTTCGTCCGCCGGACTCGGAATGGCGCGAGACTTTGCGAGGCGCCTCCGTGTGCCAAAAATAGACCGCGGGCGCAGCCGCGCCAAAAAATACCCGCCCGAAGGCCGGGGCGCCAAGTTCGTCCAGCGGAAAAAGGCCACAAAAACGGGTGGGCTATAGCCTTGGGGGGTAGGGCTGGCCAACTTCGTCCGCCGGACTCGGAATGGCGCGAGACTTTACGAGTTGCCTCAATGTGCCAAAAATAGGCCGCGGGCACAGCCGCGCCCAAAAATACCTGCCCGAAGGCCGGGGCGCCAAGTTATTCCAGCGGAAAAAGGCCACAAAAACGGGTGGGCTATAGCCTTGGGGGGTGGGGTTGGCCGACTTCGTCCGCCAGACTCGGAATGGAGCGAGACTTTGCAAGGCCCCTGCGTGTGCCAAAAATAGGCCGCGGGCACAGCTGCGCCCAAAAATACCCATCCGAAGGCCGGGGCGCCAAGTTCGTCCAGCGGAAAAAGGCCACAAAAACGGGTGGGCTATAGCCTTGGGGGGTGGGGCTGGCCAACTTCGTCCGCCGGACTCGGAATGGCGCGAGACTTTGCGAGTTGCATCCATGTGCCAAAAATAGGCCGTGGGCACAGCCGCGCCCAAAAATACCTGCTCAAAGGCCGGGGCGCCAAGTTCTTCCAGCGGAAAAAGGCCACAAAAACGGGTGGGCTATAGCCTTGGGGGGTGGGGCTGGCCAACTTCGTCCGCCGGACTCGGAATGGCGCGAGACGTTGCGAGCGGCCTCCGTGTGTCAAAAATAGGCCCCAGGCACAGCCGCGCCCAAAAATAACCGCCAAAAGGCCGGGGCGCCAAGTTCATCCAGCGGAAAAAGGCCACAAAAACGGGTGGGCTATAGCCTTGGCGGGTGGGGCTGGCCAACTTCGTCCACCGGACTCGGAATGGGGCGAGACCTTGCGAGCGGCCTCCGTGTGCCAAAAATAGGCCCCGGGCACAGCCGTGCCCAAAAATAACCGCCCGAAGGCCGGGGCGCCAATTTCGTCCTGCGGAAAAAGGCAACAAAAACAGGTGGGCTATAGCCTTGGGGGGTGGGGCTGGCCAACTTCGTCCGCCGGACTCGGAATGGCGCGAGACCTTGCGAGCGGCCTCCGTGTCCCAAAAATAGGCCCTGGGCATAGCCACGCCCAAAAATAACCGCCCGAAGGCCGGGTCGCCAAGTTCGTCCAGCGGAAAAAGGCCACAAAAACGGGTGGGCTATAGCCTTGGGGTGTGGGGCAGGCCCACTTCGTCCGCCAGACTCGGTATAGCGCGAGACTTTGCGAGCGGGCTCCGAGTGTCAAAAATAGGCCCTAGGCACAGCCACGCCCAAAAATAACTGCCCGAAGGCCGGGTCGCCAAGTTCGTCCTGCGGAAAAAGTCCACAAAAACGGGTGGGCTATAGCCTTGGCGGGTGGGGCCGGCCAACTTCGTCCGCCGGACTCGGAATGGCGCGAGACTTTACGAGCGGCCTCCGTGTGCCAAAAATAGGGCCCGGACACAGCCGCGCCCAAAAATAACCGCCCGAAGGCCGGGGCGCCAATTTCGTCCTGCGGAAAAAGGCCACAAAAACGGGTGGGCTATAGCCTTGGGGGGTGGGGCTGGCCCACTTCGTCCGCCGGACTCGGAATGGCGCGAGACTTTGCGAGCGGCCTCCGTGTCCCAAAAATAGGCCCCAGGCATAGCCACGCCCAAAAATAACCGCCCGAAGGCCGGGTCGCCAAGTTCGTCCAGCGGAAAAAGGCCACAAAAACGGGTGGGCTATAGCCTTGGGGTGTGGGGCAGGCCCACTTCGTCCGCCAGACTCGGAATGGCGCGAGACTTTGCGAGCGGCCTCCGTGTGCCAAAAATAGGCCCCGGGCACAGCCGCGCCCAAAAATAACCGCCCGAAGGCCGGGTCGCCAAGTTCGTCCAGCGGAAAAAGGCCACAGAAACGGGTGGGCTATAGCCTTGGGGTGTGGGGCAGGCCCACTTCGTCCGCCAGACTCGGAATGGCGCGAGACTTTGCGAGCGGGCTCCGAGTGTCAAAAATAGGCCCTAGGCACAGGCACGCCCAAAAATAACTGCCCGAAGGCCGGGTCGCCAAGTTCGTCCTGCGGAAAAAGTCCACAAAAACGGGTGGGCTATAGCCTTGGCGGGTGGGGCCGGCCGACTTCGTCCGCCGGACTCGGAATGGCGCGAGACTTTGCGAGCGGCCTCCGTGTGCCAAAAATAGGCCCCAGGCACAGCCGCGCCCAAAAATAACCGCCAAAAGGCCGGGGCGCCAAGTTCATCCAGCGGAAAAAGGCCACAAAAACGGGTGGGCTATAGCCTTGGCGGGTGGGGCTGGCCAACTTCGTCCACCGGACTCGGAATGGGGCGAGACTTTGCGAGGGGCCTCCGTGTGCCAAAAATAAGCTGAGGGCACATCCGCGCCCAAAAATACCCGCCCGAAGGCCGGGGCGCCAAGTTCGTCCAGCGGAAATAGGCCACAAAAACGGGTGGGCTATAACCTTGGGGGGTGGGGCTGGCCAACTTCGTCCGCCGGACTCGGAATGGCGCGAGACTTTGCGAGGCGCCTCCGTGTGCCAAAAATAGACCGCGGGCGCAGCCGCGCCAAAAAATACCCGCCCGAAGGCCGGGGCGCCAAGTTCGTCCAGCGGAAAAAGGCCACAAAAACGGGTGGGCTATAGCCTTGGGGGGTGGGGCTGGCCAACTTCGTCCGCCGGACTCGGAATGGCGCGAGACTTTACGAGTTGCCTCAATGTGCCAAAAATAGGCCGCGGGCACAGCCGCGCCCAAAAATACCTGCCCGAAGGCCGGGGCGCCAAGTTATTCCAGCGGAAAAAGGCCACAAAAACGGGTGGGCTATAGCCTTGGGGGGTGGGGCTGGCCGACTTCGTCCGCTAGACTCGGTATAGCGCGAGACTTTGCGAGCGGGCTCCGAGTGTCAAAAATAGGCCCTAGGCACAGCCACGCCCAAAAATAACTGCCCGAAGGCCGGGTCGCCAAGTTCGTCCTGCGGAAAAAGTCCACAAAAACGGGTGGGCTATAGCCTTGGCGGGTGGGGCCGGCCAACTTCGTCCGCCGGACTCGGAATGGCGCGAGACTTTACGAGCGGCCTCCGTGTGCCAAAAATAGGGCCCGGACACAGCCGCGCCCAAAAATAACCGCCCGAAGGCCGGGGCGCCAATTTCGTCCTGCGGAAAAAGGCCACAAAAACGGGTGGGCTATAGCCTTGGGGGGTGGGGCTGGCCCACTTCGTCCGCCGGACTCGGAATGGCGCGAGACTTTGCGAGCGGCCTCCGTGTCCCAAAAATAGGCCCCAGGCACAGCCACGCCCAAAAATAACCGCCCGAAGGCCGGGTCGCCAAGTTCGTCCAGCGGAAAAAGGCCACAAAAACGGGTGGGCTATAGCCTTGGGGTGTGGGGCAGGCCCACTTCGTCCGCCAGACTCGGAATGGCGTGAGACTTTGCGAGCGGCCTCCGTGTCCCAAAAATAGGCCCCGGGCACAGCCACGCCCAAAAATAACCGCCCGAAGGCCGGGTCGCCAAGTTCGTCCAGCGGAAAAAGGCCACAGAAACGGGTGGGCTATAGCCTTGGGGTGTGGGGCAGGCCCACTTCGTCCGCCAGACTCGGAATGGCGCGAGACTTTGCGAGCGGGCTCCGAGTGTCAAAAATAGGCCCTAGGCACAGGCACGCCCAAAAATAACTGCCCGAAGTCCGGGTCGCCAAGTTCGTCCTGCGGAAAAAGTCCACAAAAACGGGTGGGCTATAGCCTTGGCGGGTGGGGCCGGCCGACTTCGTCCGCCGGACTCGGAATGGCGCGAGACTTTGCGAGCGGCCTCCGTGTGCCAAAAATAGGCCCCAGGCACAGCCGCGCCCAAAAATAACCGCCAAAAGGCCGGGGCGCCAAGTTCATCCAGCGGAAAAAGGCCACAAAAACGGGTGGGCTATAGCCTTGGCGGGTGGGGCTGGCCAACTTTGTCCACCGGACTCGGAATGGGGCGAGACTTTGTGAGGGGCCTCCGTGTGCCAAAAATAAGCTGAGGGCACATCCGCGCCCAAAAATACCCGCCCGAAGGCCGGGGCGCCAAGTTCGTCCAGCGGAAATAGGCCACAAAAACGGGTGGGCTATAACCTTGGGGGGTGGGGCTGGCCAACTTCGTCCGCCGGACTCGGAATGGCGCGAGACTTTACGAGGCGCCTCCGTGTGCCAAAAATAGACCGCGGGCGCAGCCGCGCCAAAAAATACCCGCCCGAAGGCCGGGGCGCCAAGTTCGTCCAGCGGAAAAAGGCCACAAAAACGGGTGGGCTATAGCCTTGGGGGGTGGGGCTGGCCAACTTCGTCCGCCGGACTCGGAATGGCGCGAGACTTTACGAGTTGCCTCAATGTGCCAAAAATAGGCCGCGTGCACAGCCGCGCCCAAAAATACCTGCCCGAAGGCCGGGGCGCCAAGTTATTCCAGCGGAAAAAGCCACAAAAACGGGTGGGCTATAGCCTTGGGGGGTGGGGCTGGCCGACTTCGTCCGCCAGACTCGGAATGGAGCGAGACTTTGCAAGGCCCCTGCGTGTGCCAAAAATAGGCCGCGGGCACAGCCGCGCCCAAAAATACCCATCCGAAGGCCGGGGCGCCATGTTCGTCCAGCGGAAAAATGGCCAAAAAACGGGTGGGCTATAGCCTTGGAGGGAGGGGCTGGCCAATTTTGTCCGCCGGACTCGGAATGGGGCGAGACTTTGCGAGCGGCCACCGCGTGCCAAAAATAGGCCACGGGCACAGCCGCGCCCAAAAATAACCGCGCGAAGGTTGTGGCGCCCAAACCCCCCAGCGGAAAAATGGCCAAAAGACGGGTGGGCTATAGCCTTAGGGGAGGGGCTGGCCAACATCGTCCGCCGGACTCGGAATGGGGCGATACTTTGCGAGCGGCCTCCGCGTGCCAAAACTAGGCCGCGGGCACAACCGCGCCCAAAAATAACCCACGGAAGGTCGGCGCGCCCAAACCCCCCAGCGGAAAAATGGCCAAAAAACGGGTGTGCTATAGGCTTGGGGGGAGGGGCTGGCCAACTTCGTCCGCCGGACTCGGAATGGGGCGAGACTTTGCGAGCGGCCTCCGCGTGCCAAAAATAGGACGAGGGCACAGCCGTGCCCAAAAATAACTGCCCGAAGGCCGGGGCGCCAAGTTCGTCCAGCGGAAAAATGGCCAAAAAACGGTTGGGCTATAACCTTGGGGGGAGGGGCTGGCCAACATCGTCCGCCGGACTCGGAATGGGGCGAAACTTTGCAAGCGGCCTCCGCCTGCCAAAAATAGGCCACAGCACAGCCGCGCCCAAAAATAACCGCCCGAAGGTCGGCGCGCCCAAACCCCCCTGCGGAAAAATGGCCAAAAAACGGGTGGGCTATAGCCGTGGGGGGAGGGGCTGGCCAACTTCGTCCGCCGGACTCGGAATGTAGCGAGACTTTGCGAGCGGCCTCCGCGTGCCAAAAATAGGCCGCGGGCACAGCCGCGCCCAAAAATAACCGCCCGAAGGCCGGGACGCCAAGTTCGTCCAGCGAAAAAATGGACAAAAAACGGGTGGGCTATAGCCTTGGGGGGAGGGGCTGGCCAACTTCGTCCGACGGACTCGGAATGGGGCGAGACTTTGCGAGCGGCCTCCGCGTGCCAAAAATAGGCCACGGGCACAGTCGCACCCAAAAATAACCGCCCGAAGGTCGCCGCACCCAAACCCCCCAGCGGAAAAATGGCCCAAAAACGGGTGGGCTATAGCCTTGGGGGGAGGGGCTGGCCAACTTCGTCCGCCGGAGTCGGAATGGGACGAGACTTTGCGAGCGGCCTTCGCGTCCCAAAAATAGGCCGCGGGCACAGCCGCGTCCAAAAATAGCCGCCCGAAGGCCGGGGCGCCAAGTTCGTCCAGCGGAAAAATGGCCAAAAAACGGGTGGGCTATAGCCTTGGGGGGAGGGGCTGGCCAACTTTGTCCGACGGACTCGGAATGGGGCGAGACTTTGCGAACGGCCTCCGCGTCCCAAAAAATAGGCCACGGGCACAGCCGCGCCTAAAAATAACCGCCCAAAGTTCGGCGCGCCCAAACCCCCCCGCGGAAAAATGGCCAAAAAACGGGTGAGCTATAGCCTTGGGGGGAGGGGCTGGCCAACTTCGTCCGCCGGACTCGGAATGGGGCGAGATTTTGTGAGCGTCCTCCGCGTGCCAAAAATAAGCCGCGGGCACAGCCGCGCCCAAAAATTAGCCCCCGAAGGTCGTTGGGCCCAAACCCCCCAGCGGAAAAATGGCCAAAAAATGGGTGGGCTATAGCCTTGGGGGGAGGGGCTGGCCCACTTCGTCCGCCGGACTCGGAATGGGGCGAGACTTGGCGAGCAGCCTTTGCGTGCCAAAAATAGGCCGCGGGCACAGCCGCGCCCGAAAATAACCGCCCGAAGGCCGGGGCGCCAAGTTCGTCCAGCGGAAAAATGGCTAAAAAACGGGTGGGCTATAGCCTTGGGGGGAGGGGCTGGCCAACTTCATCCGCTGGACTCGGAATGGGTCGAGACTTTGCGAGCGGCCTCCGCGTACCAAAAATAGGCCGCGGGCACAGCCGCGCCCAAAAATTACCCCCCGAAGGTCGTTGGGCCCAAACCCCCCAGCGGAAAAATGGCCAAAAAACGGGTGGGCTATAGCCTTGGGGGGAGGAGCTGGCCAACTTCATCCGCCGGACTCGGAATGCGGCGAGACTTTGCGAGCGGCCTTTGTGTGCCAAAAATAGGCCGCGGACACAGCCGCATCCAAAAATAACCGCCCGAAGGCCGGGGCGCCAAGTTCGTCCAGCGGAAAAATGGCCAAAAAACAGGTGGGCTATAGCCTTGGGGGGAGGGGCTGGCCAACTTCGTCCGCCGGACTCGGAATGGGGCGAGACTTTGAGAGGGGCCTCCGTGTACCAAAAATAGGCCGTGGGCACAGCCGCACCAAAAAATAACCGCCCGAAGGCCGGGGCGCCAAGTTCGTCCAGCGAAAAAAGGCCACAAAAACGGGTGGGCTATAGCCCTGGCGGGTAGGGCTGGCCAATTTCGTCCGCCGGCCTCAGAATGGCGCGAGACTTTGTGAGGGGCCTCCGGGTACCAAAAATATGACACGAGCCCAGCCACGCCCAAAAATAACCGCCCGAAGGCCGGGGCGTCAAGTTCGTCCAATGGAAAAAGGCCACAAAAACGGATGGGCTATAGCCTTGGGGGGTGGGGCTGTCCAACTTCGTCCGCCGGACTCGGAATGGCGTGAGACTTTGCGAGGGGCCTCTATGTGCCAAAAATAGGTCGCGGGCACAGCCGCGCCCAAAAATAACTGCCCGAAGGCCGGGGCGCCAAGTTCATCCAGCGGAAAAAGGCGACAAAAACGGGTGGGCTATAGACTTGGGGGGTGGGGCTGGCCAACTTCGTCCGCCGGACTCTGAATGGCGTAAAACTTTCCGAGGGGCCTCCGTGTGCCAAAAATAGGCCACGGGCACAGCCGTGCACAAAAATAACCGCCCGAAGGGTGGGGCGCCTAGTTCGTCCAACGGAAAAAGGCCACAACAACGGGTGGGCTATAGCCCTGGGGGGTGGGGCTGGCCAACTTCGTCCGCCGGACTCGGAATGGCGCGAGACTTTGCGAGGGGCCTCCGGGTGCCAAACATAGGACACTAGCCCAGCCGCGCCCAAAAATAACCGCCCGAAGGCCGGGGCGTCAAGTTCGTCCAATGGAAAAAGGCCACAAAAACGGATGGGCTATAGCCTTGGGGGGTGGGGCTGGCCAACTTCGTCCGCCGGACTCGGAATGGTGTGAGACTTTGCGAGGGGCCTCCATGTGCCAAAAATAGGTCGCGGGCACAGCCGCGCTCAAAAATAACTGCCCGAAGGCCGGGGCGCCAAGTTCATCCAGCGGAAAAAGGCGACAAAAACGGGTGGGCTATAGACTTGGGGGGTGGGGCTGGCCAACTTCGTCCGCCGGACTCTGAATGGCGCAAAACTTTCCGAGGGGCCTCCGTGTGCCAAAAATAGACCGCGGGCACAGCCGTGCACAAAAATAACCGCCCGAAGGGTGGGGCGCCTAGTTCGTCCAACGGAAAAAGGCCACAAAAACGGGTGGGCTATAGCCTTGGGGGGTGGGGCTGGCCAATTTCGTCCGCCGGACTCGGAATGGCGTGAGACTTTGCGAGGGGCCTCCGTGTGTAAAAAATAGGCCGCAGGCACAGCCGCGCCAAAAATAACCGCCCGAAGGCCGGGTCGCCAAGATCGTCCAGCGGAAAAAGGCCACAAAAATGGGTAGGCTATAGCCTTTAGGGGTGGGGCTGGCCAACTTCTTCCACCGGACTCGGAATCACGCGAGACTTTGCGAGGGGCCTGAGTGTGCCAAAAATAGGCCGCGGGCACAGCCGTACCCAAAAATAACTGCCCGAAGGCCGGGGCGCCAAGATCGGCCAGCGGAAAAAGGCGACAAAAACGGGTGGGCTATAGCCTTGGGGGGTGGGGCTGGCCCACTTCGTCCGCCGGACTCGGAATGGCGCGAGACTTTCCGAGGGGCCTCTGTGTGTGATAAATAGGCTGCGCGCACAGCCTCGCCCAAAAATAACTGCCCGAAGGCCGGGGCGCCAAGTTCGTCCAGCCGAAAAAGGCCACAAAAACGGGTGGGCTATAGCCTTGGGGGGTGGGGCAAGCCAACTTCGTCCGCCGGACCTAGAATGGCGTGATACTTTGCGAAGGGCCTCCGTGTGCCAAAAATAGGCTGCGGGCACAGCCGCGCCCAAAAATAACCGCCCGAAGGGCAAGAGGCCATGTTCGTCCAGCGGAAAAAGGACACAAAAACGGGTGGGCTATAGCCTTGGGGGGTTGGGCTGGCCAAGTTCGTCCGCCGAACGCGGAATGGTGTGAGACTTTACGAGGGGCCTGCGTGTGCTAAAAATAGGCCGTGGGCACAGCTGCGCCCAAAAATAACCGCCCGAAGGCCGGGGCGCCAAGTTCGTCCAGCGGAAAAAGGCCACAAAAACGGGTGGGCTATAGCCTTGGGGGGTGGGGCTGGCCAATTTCGTCCGCCGGACTCGGAATGGCGTGAGACTTTGCGAGGGGCCTCCATGTGTAAAAAATAGGCCGCAGGCACAGCCGCGCCAAAAATAACCGCCCGAAGGCCGGGTCGCCAAGATCGTCCAGCGGAAAAAGGCCACAAAAACGGGTGGGCTATAGCCTTTGGGGGTGGGGCTGGCCAACTTCTTCCACCGGACTCGGAATCGCGCGAGACTTTGCGAGGGGCCTGAGTGTGCCAAAAATAGGCCGCGGGTACAGCCGCACCCAAAAATAACTGCCCGAAGGCCGGGGCGCCAAGATCGGCCAGCGGAAAAAGGCGACAAAAACGGGTGGGCTATAGCCTTGGGGGGTGGGGCTGGCCAACTTCGTCCGCCGGACTCGGAATGGCGCGAGACTTTCCGAGGGGCCTCCGTGTGCCATAAATAGGCTGCGCGCACAGCCTCGTCCAAAAATAACTGCCCGAAGGCCGGGGCGCCAAGTTCGTCCAGCCGAAAAAGGCCACAAAAACGGGTGGGCTATAGCCTTGGGGGGTGGGGCAAGCCATCTTCGTCCGCCGGACCCAAAATGGCGTGATACTTTGCGAAGGGCCTCCGTGTGCCAAAAATAGGCTGCGGGCACAGCCGCGCCCAAAAATAACCGCCCGAAGGACAAGGGGCCATGTTCGTCCAGCGGAAAAAGGACACAAAAACGGGTGGGCTATAGCCTTGAGGGGTTGGGCTGTCCAAGTTCGTCCGCCGGACGCGGAATGGTGTGAGACTTTACGAGGGGCCTGCGTGTGCTAAAAATAGGCCGTGGGCACAGCCGCGCCCAAAAATAACCACCCAAAGGCCGGGGCGCCAAGTTCGTCCAGCGGAAAAAGGCCACAAAAACGGGTGGGCTATAGCCCAAGGGGGTGGGGCTGGCCAAGTTCGTCCGCCGGACTCGGAATGGCGCGATACTTTGCGAGGGACCTACGTGTGCCTAAAATAGGCAGCGGGCACAGCCGCGGCCAAAAATAACCGCCCGAAGGGTTGGGCGCCAAGTTCGTCCAGCGGAAAAAGTCCACAAAAACAGGTGGGATATAGCCTTGGGGGGTGGGGCTGGCCAACTTCGTCCTCCGGACTCGGAATGGCGTGAGACTTTTTGAGGGACCTCCGTGTGCCAAAAATAGGCTATGATCACAGCCGCGCCCAAAAATAACCGCCCGAAGGACGGGGCGCCAAGATCGTCCAGCGGAAAAAGGTCACAAAAACGGGTGGTCTATAGCCTTGGGGGGTGGGGCTGGCCCACTTCGTCTGCCGGACTCGGAACGGCGCGAGACTTTGTGAGGGGCCTCTGTGTGGCAAAAATATGCCGCGGGCACAGCCGCGCCTAAAAATAACCGCTCGAAGGCCGGGGCGCCAAGTTCGTCCTGCGGAAAAAGGCCATAAAAACGGGTGGGCTATAGCCTTGGGGGGTGGGGCTGGCCAACTTAGTCCGCCGGACTCGGAACGGCGGGAGACTCTGTGAGGGGCCTCCGTGTGGCAAAAATAGGCCGCGGGCACAGCCGCGCCTAAAAATAACCGCTCGAAGGCCGGGCCGCCAAGTTCGTCCTGCGGAAAAAGGCCATAAAAACGGGTGGGCTATAGCCTTGGGGGGTGGGGCTGGCCAACTTAGTCCGCCAGACTCGGAATGGAGCGAGACTTTGCGAGGGGCCTCCGTGTGCAAAAAATAGGCCGCAGGCACAGCCGCGCCAAAAATAACCGCCCGAAGTCCGGGGCGCCAAGTTCGTCCAGCGGAAAAGGGCCACAAAAACGGGTGGGCTATAGCCTTGGGGGGAGGGGCTGGCCAACTTCGTCTGCCGGACTCGGAATGGGGTGAGATTTTGCGAGCAGCCTCCGTGTGCCAAAAATAGGCCGCAGGCACAGCCGGGCCCAAAAATAACTGCCAGAAGGCCGGGGCGCCAAGTTCGTCCAGCGGACAAAGGCCACAAAAACGGGTGGGCTATAGCCTTGGGGGTGGGGCCGGCCCACTTCGTCCGCCGGACTCGGAATGGCGCGAGACTTTGCGAGGGGCTCCGTGTGCCAACAATAGGCCGCAGGCACAACCGCGCCCAAAAATAACCGCCCGAAGGCCGGGGCGCCAAGTTCGTCCAGCGGAAAAAGGCCACAAAAACGGGTGGGCTACAGCCTTGGGTGGTTGGGCTGGCCAACTTCGTCCGCCGGACTCGGAATGGCGCGAGACTTTGCGACGGGCCTCCGTGTGCCAAAAATAGGCCGCGGACACAGCCGCGCCCAAAAAGTAACCGCCCGAAGGCCGGGGCGCCAAGTTCGTCCAGCGGAAAAAGGCCACAAAAACGGGTGGGCTATAGCCTTGGGGGTGGGGCCGGCCCACTTCGTCCGCCGGACTCGGAATGGCGCGAGACTGTGCGAGGGGCCTCCGTGTGCCAATAATAGGCCGCGGGCACTACCGTGCCCAAAAATAACCTCCCGAAGGCCGGGGCGCCAAGTTCGTCCAGCGGAAAAAGGCCACAAAAACGGGTGGGCTATAGCCTTGGGGAGTGGGGCTGGCCAACTTAGTCCGCTGGACTCGGAATGGCGGGAGACTTTGCGAGGGGCCTCCGAGTGCAAAAATAGGCCGCGGGCACAGCCACGCTCAAAAATAACTGCCCGAAGGCCGGGGCGCCAAGTTCGTCCAGCGGAAAAATGGCCAAAAAACGGGTGGGCTATAGTCTTGGGGGGAGGGGCTGGCCAACTTCGTCCGCCGGACTCGGAATGGGGCGAGACTTTTCGAGCGGCCTCCGCGTGCCAAAAATAGGCCGCGGCCACAGCCGCGCCCAAAAATAACCCACTGAAGGTCGGCGCGCACAAACCCCGCGGCCGAAAAATGGCCAAAAAACGGGTGGGCGATACCCTTGGGGGGAGGGGCTGGCCAACTTCGTCCGCCGGACTGGGAATGGGGCGTGACTTTACCAGGGTCCTCCGCGTGCCAAAACTAGGCCGCGGGCACAGCCGCGCCCAAAAATAGCCGCCCGAAGGCCGGGCACCAAGTTCGTCCAGCGGAAAAATGGCCAAAAAACGGGTGGGCTATAGCCTTGGGGGAAGAGGCTGGCCAACTTCGTCCGCCGGACTCGGAATGGGGCGAGACTTTGCGAGCGGCATCCACGTGCCAAAAATAGGCCACGGGTACAGCCACGCCCAAAAATAACAGCCCGAAGGCCAGGGCGCCAAGTTCGTCCCGCGGAAAAATGGCCAAAAAACGGCTGGGCTATAGCCTTGGGGGGAGGGGCTTGCCAACTTCGTCCGCCGGACTCGGAATGGGGCGAGACTTTGCGAGAGGCCTCCGCGTGCCAAAAATAGCCCGCGGGCACAGCCGGTCCTAAAAAGAACCGCCCGAAGGCCGGGGCGCCAAGTTCGTCCAGCGGAAAAAGGCCACAAAAACTGGTGGGCTATAGCCTTGGGGGGTGGGGCTGGCCAACTTCGTCCGCCGGACTCGGAATGGCGCGAGACTTTGCGAGGGGCCTCCGTGTGACAAAAATAGGCCGCGGGCACGGCCGCGCCCAAAAATAACCGCCTGATGGCTGGGGCGCCAAATTCGTCCAGCGGAAAAATGGCCAAAAAACGGGTGGGCTATAGCCTTGGGGGGTGTGCTGGCCAACTTTGTCCGCCGGACTCGGAATGGGGCGAGACTTTGCGAGCGGCTTCCACGTGCAAAAAATAGGCCGCGCGCACAGCCACGCCCAAAAATAACCGCCCGAAGGCCGGGGCGCAAAGTTCGTCCAGCGGAAAAATGCCCAAAAAACGGGTGGGCTATAGCCTTGGGGGGAGGGGCTGGCCAACTTCGTCCCCCGGACTCGGAATGCAGCGAGACTTTGCGAGCGGCCTCCGCGTGCCAAAAATAGGCCGCGGGAACAGCCGCGCCCAACAATAACCACCCGAAGACCGGGGCGCCAAGTTCGTCGATTGGAAAAATGGCCAAAACACGGGTGGGCTATAGCCTTGGGACCAGCCTCCGCATGCCAAAAATAGGCCGCGGGCACAGCCGCGCCCAAAAATAACTGCCCGAAGGCCGGGGCGCCAAGTTCGTCCAGCGGAAAAATGGACAAAAAACGGGTGGTCTATAGCCTTGGGGGGAGGGGCTGGCCCACTTCGTCCGCCGGACTTGGAATGGGGCGAGACTTTGCGAGCGGCCTCCGCGTGCCAAAAATAGGCCGCAGGCACAGCCGCGCCCAAAAATAACTGCCCGAAGGCCGGGGCGCCAAGTTCGTCCAGCGGAAAAATGGCCAAAAAACGGGTGGGCTATAGCCTTGGGGGGAGGGGCTGGCCCACTTCGTCCGCCAGACTCGGAATGGGGCGGGACTTTGCGAGCGGCCTCCGCGTGCCAAAAATAGCCCGCGGGCACAGCCGGTCCTAAAAAGAACCGCCCGAAGGCCGGGGCGCCAAGTTCGTCCAGCGGAAAAAGGCCACAAAAACTGGTGGGCTATAGCCTTGGGGGGTGGGGCTGGCCAACTTCGTCCGCCGGACTCGGAATGGCGCGAGACTTTGCAAGGGGCCTCCGTGTGACAAAAATAGGCCGCGAGTACGGCCGCGCCCAAAAATAACCGCCCGATCGCTGGGGCGTCAAATTCGTCCAGCGGAAAAATGGCCAAAAAACGGGTGGGCTATAGCCTTGGGGGGTGGGGCTGGCCAACTTTGTCCGCCGGACTCGGAATGGGGCGAGACTTTGCGAGCGGTCTCCGCGTGCCAAAAATAGGCCGTGGACACAGGCGCGCGCAAAAATAACTGCCCGAAGGCCGGGGCGCCAAGTTCGTCCAGCGAAAAAATGGCCAAAAAACGGGTGGGCTATAGCCTTGGGGGGAGGGGCTGGCCGACATCGTCCGCCGTACTCAGA
>JAUJEF010000464.1:0-61000 GCA_030444885.1 Citrus sp. QX-2021 | reverse complement strand
GCCGGACTCGGAATGGCGCGAGAGTTTGTGAGGGGCCTCCGTGTGCCAAAAATAGGCCGCGGGCACAGCCGCGCCCAAAAATAACCACCCGAAGGCCGGGGCGCCCAGTTCGTCCAGCGGAAAAAGGCCACAAAAACGGGTGGGCTATAGCCTTGGCGGGTGGGGCTGGCCGACTTCGTCCGCCGGACTTGGAAAGGCGCGAGACTTTGCGAGGGGCCTCCGTGTGCCAAAAATAGGCCGCGGGCACAGCCGCGTCAAAAAATAACCGCCCGAACGCCGGGTCGCCAAGTTTGTCCAGCGGGAAAAGGCCACAAAAATGGGTGGGCTATAGCCTTGGGGGGTGGGGCTGGCCAACTTCGTCCCCCGGACTCGGAATGGCGCGAGACATTGCGAGGGGCCTCCGTGTGCCAAAAATAGGTCACGGGCACAGCCACGCCCAAAAAGAACCGCCCGAAGGCCGGGGCGCCAAGTTCGTACAGCGGAAAAAGGCCACAAAAACGGGTGGACTATAGGCTTGGGGGGTGGGGCTGGCCCACTTCGTCCGCCGGACTCAGAATGGCGCGAGACTTTGCGAGGGGCCTCTATGTGCCAAAAATAGGCCGCGGACACAGCCGCGCCTAAAAATAACCACCCGAAGGCCGTGGCGCCATGTTCGTCCAGCAGAAAAAGGCCACAAAAACGGGTGGGCTATAGCCTTGGGGGGTGGGCCTGGCCACCTTCGTCCGCCGGACTCGGAATGGTGCGAGACTTTGCGAGGGGCTTCCGTGTGCCAAAAATAGGCCGCGGGCACAGCCGCGCCCAAAAATAACCACCCGAAGGCCGGGGCGTCAAGTTCGTCCAGCGGAAAAAGGCCACAAAAACTGGTGGTTTGTAGACTTGGGGGGTGGTGCTGGCCCACTTCGTCCGCCGGACTCGGAATTGCGCGACACTTTGTGAGGACCCTCCGTGTGCGAAACATAGGCCGCGGGCAAGGTCGCGCCCAAAAAGAAACGTCCGAAGGCCGGGGCGCCAAGTTCGTCGAGCGGAAAATGGCCACAAAAACGGGTGGGCTATAGCCTTGGGGGGTGGGGCTGGCCAACTTCGTCCGCCGGACTCGGAATGGCGCGAGACTTTGCGAGGGCCCTCCTTGTGCCAAAAATAGGCCGCGGGCACCGCCGCGTCCAAAAATACCCGCCCGAAGGCCGGGGCGCCAAGTTCGTCCGGCGGAAAAAGACCTCAAAAACGGGTGGGCTATAGCCTTGGGTGGTGGGGCTGGCCAACTTCGTCCGCCGGACTCGGAATGGCACGAGACTTTGCGAGGGCCCTCCGTGCGCCAAAAATAGGCCGCGAGCACAGCCGCGTCCAAAAATAACCGCCCGAAGGCCGGGGCGCCAAAGTCCTGCGGAAGAAGGCCACCAAAACGGGTGGGCTATAGCCTTGGGAGGTGGGGATGGCCAACTTCGTCCGCCGGACTCGGAATGGCGCGAGACTTTGCGAGGGGCCTCCGTGTGTCAAAAATAGGCCGCAGCCTCAGCCGTGCCCAAAAATAAACCCCCGAAGGCCGGGGCGCCAAGTTTGTCCAGCGGAAAAAGGCCACAAAAACGGGTGGGCTATAGCCTTGGGAGGTGGGGCTGGCCAATTTCGTCCGACGGACTCGGAATGGCTCGAGGCTTTGTTAGGGGCCTCCGTTTGCCAAATATAGGCCGCGGGCATAGCCGCGCCCAAAAATAACCGCCCGAAGGCCGGGGCGCCAAAGTCCTGCGGAAGAAGGCCACCAAAACGGGTGGGCTATAGCCTTGGGAGGTGGGGATGGCCAACTTCGTCCGCCGGACTCGGAATGGCGCGAGACTTTGCGAGGGGCCTCCGTGTATCAAAAATAGGCCGCAGCCTCAGCCGTGCCCAAAAATAAACCCCCGAAGGCCGGGGCGCCAAGTTTGTCCAGCAGAAAAAGGCCAGAAAAACGGGTGGGCTATAGCCTTGGGGGGTGGGGCTGGCCAACGTCGTCCGCCGGACTCGGAATGGCGCGAGACTTTGCGAGGTGCCTCCATGTGCCAAAAATAGGCCGCGGGCACAGCCGCTCCCAAAAATAACCGCCCGAAGGCCGGGGCGCAAAGTTCGTCCAGCGGAAAAAGCCCACAAAAACGGGTGGGCTATAGCCTTGGGGGGTGGGGCCGGCGGACTTTGTCCGCCAGACTCGGAATGGCGCGAGACTTTGCGAGGCGCCTCCGTGTGCCAAAAATAGGCCGCAGGCAAGGGCCGCGCCCAAAAATAACCGGCCGAAGGCCGGGGCGCCAAGTTCGTCTAGCTGAAAAAGGCCACAAAAACGGGTGGGCTATAGCCCTGTGGGGTGGGGCTGGCCAACTTCGTCCGCCGGACTTGGAATGGCGCGAGACTTTGGGAGGCACCTCCGTGCGCCAAGAATAGGCCGCGTTCACCGCCCCGCCCAAAAATAACCCCCCGAAGGCCGGGCCGCCAAGTTCGTCCTGCGGAAAAAGGCCACAAAAACGGGTGGGCTATAGCCTTGGGGGGTGGAGCTGTCAAACTTCGTCCGCCGGACTCGGAATGGCGCGAGGCTTTGCGAGGTGGCTCCGTGTGCCAAAAATAGGCAGCGGGCACAGCCGCGCCCAAAAATAACCGCCCGAAGGCCGGGACGCCTAGTTCGTCCAGCGGAAAAAGGCCACAAAAACGGGTGGGCTAAAGCCTTGGGGGGTTGGGCTGGCCCACTTCATCCATCGGACTCGGAATGGCGCGAGACTTACCGAGGCACCTCCGTGTGCCAAAAATAGGCCGCGGGCACAGCCGCGCCCAAAAATAACCGCCCGAAGACCGGGCCGCCAAGTTCGTCCTGCGGAAAAAGGCCACAAAAACGGGTGGGCTATAGCCTTGGGGTGTGGGGCTGGCCAACTTCGTCCGCCGGACTCGGAATGGCGCGAGACTTTGCGAGCCACCGCCGTGTGCCAAAAATAGGCCGCGGGCACAGCCGCGCCCAAACATAACCGCCCGAAGGCCGGGGCGCCAAGTTCGTCCAGCGGAAAAAGGCCACAAAAACAGGTGGGCTATAGCTTTGGGGGGTGGGGTGGCCAACTTCGTCCGCCGGACTCGGATTGGCGCGAGACTTTGCGAGGCCCCTCCGAGTGCCAAAAATAGGCCGCGGGCACAGCCGCGCCCAAAAATAAATTCCCGAAGGCCGGAGCACCAAGTTCGTCCAGCGGAAAAAGGCCACAAAAACGGGAGGGCTATGGCCTTAGGGGGTGGGGCTGGCCAACTTCGTCCGCCGGACTCGGAATGGTGGGAGACTTTGCGAGAAACCTACGTGTGCCAAAACTAGGCCGCGGGGACAGCCGCGCCCAAAAATAACCGCCCGAAGGCTGGGGCGCCAAGTTCGTCCAGCGGAAAAAGGCCACAAAAACGGGTGGGCTATAGCCTTGGCGGGTGGGGCTGGCCAACTTCCTCCGCCGGACTCGGAATGGCGCGAGACTTTGCGAGGCACCTCCATGCCCCAAAAATAAGCCGCGGGCACAGCCGTCCCCAAAAATACCCGCCCGAAGGCCGGGGCGCCAGGTTCGTCCAGCGGAAAAAGGCCACAGAAAAGGGTGGGCTATAGCCTTGGCGGGTGGGGCTGGCCAACTTCCTCCGCCGGACTCGGAATGGCGCGAGACTTTGCGAGGCGCCTCCGTGTGCCAAAAATAGGCCACGGGCACAGCCGCGCCCAAAAATACCCGCCCGAATGCCGGGTCGCCAAGTTCGTCCAGCGGAAAAAGGCCACAAAAACGGGTGGGCTATAGCCTTGGGGGGTGGGGCCGGCCAACTTCGTCCGTCGGACTCGGAATGGCGCGAGACTTTACGAGGGGCCTCCGTGTGCCAAAAATAGGCCACGGGCAAAGCCGCGCCCAAAACTAACTGCCCGAAGGCCGGGGCGCCAAGTTCGTCCAGCGGAAAAAGGCCACAAAAACGGGAGGGCTATAGCCTTGGGGGTGGGGCTGGCCAACTTCGTCCGCCGGACTCGGAATGGCGCGAGACTTTGCGAGGCGCCTCCGTGTGGCAAAAATAGGCCGCGGGCACAGCTACGTGCAAAAATACCCGCCCGAAGGCCTGGGCGCCAAGTTCGTCCAGCGGAAAAAGGCCACAAAAACGGGTGGGCTATAGCCTTGGGGGGTGGGGTTGGCCAACTTCGTCCGCCGGACTCGGAATGGCGCGAGACTTTGCGAGGTGCCTCCGTGTGCCAAAAATAGGCCGCGGGCACAGCCGCGCCCAAAAATACTCGCCCGAATGCCGGGGCACCATGTTCTTCCAGCGGTAAAAGGCCACAAAAACGGGTGGGCTATAGCCTTGGGGGGTGGGGCTGGCCCACTTCGTCCGCCGGACTCGGAATGGCGCAAGACCATGCGAGGGGCCTCCGTGTGCCAAAAAAAGGCCGAGGGCACAGACGCGCCCAAAACTAACCACCCGAAAGCCGGGGCGCCAAGTTCGTCCAGCGGAAAAAGGCCACAAAAACGGGTGGGCTATAGCCTTGGGGGGTGGGGTTGGCCAACTTTGTCCGCCGGACTCGGAATGGCGCGAGACTTTGCGAGGCACCTCCGTGTGCCAAAAATAGGCCGCGGGCACAGCCGTACCCAAAAATACCAGCCTAAAGGCTGGGGCCCCAAGTTCGTCCAGCGGTAAAAGGCCACAAAAACGGGTGGGCTATAGCGTTGGGGGGTGGGGCTGGCCGACTTCGTCCGCCGGACTCGGAATGGCGCGAGACTTTGCGAGGTGCCTCGTGTGCCAAAAATAAGCCGCGGGCACAGCCCTGCCCAAAAATACCCGCCCGAAGGCCGGGGCGCCAAATTCGTCCAGCGGAAAGAGGCCACAAAAACGGATGGGCTATAGCCTTGGGGGGTGAGGCTGGCCAACTTAGTCCGCTGGACTCGGAATGGCGCGAGACTTTGCAAGGCGCCTCCGTGTGCCGAAAATAGGCCGCGGGCACAGCCGCGCCCAAAAATACCCCCCCGAAGGCCGGGGCACCAAGTTCGTCCAGCGGAAAAAGGCCACAAAAAACGGGTGGGCTATAGCCTTGGGGGGTGGGGCTGGCCAACTTCGTCCGCCGGACTCGGAATAGCGCGAGACTTTGCGAGGCGCCTCCGTGTGCCAAAAATAGGCCACGGTCACAGCCGCGCCCAAAAATACACGCCCAAAGGCCAGGGCGCCTAGTTCCTCCAGCGGTAAAAGGCCACAAAAACGGGTGGGCTATAGCCTTGGGGGGTGGGGTTGGCCAACTTCGTCCGCCAGACTCGGAATGGCGCGAGACTTTTCGAGGCACCTCCGTGTGCCAAAAATAGGCCGCGGGCACAGCCGCACCCAAAAATACCCGCCCAAAGGCCGGGGCGCCAAGTTCGTCCAGCGGTAAAAGGCCACAAAAACGGGTGGGCTATAGCCTTGGGGGTTGGGGCTGGCCAACTTCATCCGCCAGACTCGGAATGGCGCGAGACTTTGTGAGGCGCCTCCATGTGCAAAAAATAGGCCGCGGGCATAGCCGCGCCCAAAAATACCCGCCCAAAGGCCGGGGCGCCAAGTTCGGCCAGCGGAAAGAGGCCACAAAAACGGGTGGGCTATAGCCTTGGGGGGTGGGGCGGGCCCACTTTGTCCGCCGGACTCGGAATGGCGCGAGACTTTGCGAGGTGCCTCCGTGTGCCAAAAATAGGCCGCGGGCACAGCCGCACCCAAAAATACCCGCCCGAAGGCCGGGGCACCAAGTTCATCCAGCGGAAAAAGGCCACAAAAAACGGGTGGGCTATAGCCTTGGGGGGTGGGGCTGGCCAACTTCGTCCGCCGGACTCGGAATGGCGCGAGACTATGCGAGGCACCTCCGTGTTCCAAAAATAGGCCGCGGCCACAGCCGCGCCCAAAAATAACCGCCCGAAGGCCGGGGCGCCAAGTTCGTCCAGCGGAAAAAGGCCACAAAAACGGGTGGGCTATAGCCTTGGGGGGTGGGGCTGGCCAACTTCGTCCGCCGGACTCGGAATGGCGCGAGACTATGCGAGGCACCTCCGTGTTCCAAAAATAGGCCGCGGCCACAGCCGCGCCCAAAAATAACCGCCCGAAGGCCGGGGCGCCAAGTTCGTCCAGCGGAAAAAGGCCACAAAAACGGGTGGCCTGTAGCCTTGGGGTGTGGGACGGGCCAACTTCATCCGCTGGACTCGGAATGGCGCGAGACTTTGCGAGGGGCCTCCGTGTGCCAAATATAGGCCACGGGCAAAGCCGCGCCCAAAACTAACTGCCCGAAGGCCGGGGCGCCTAGTTCGTCCAGCGGAAAAAGGCCACAAAAAAGGGTGGGCTATAGCCTTCGGGGGTGGGGCTGGCCCACTTCGTCCGCCGGACTCGGAATGGCGCGAGACCATGCGAGGGGCCTCCGTGTGCCAAAAAAAGGCCGAGGGCTCAGACGCGCCCAAAACTAACAACCCGAAGGCCGGCGCGCCAAGTTCGTCGAGCGGAAAAAGGCCACAAAAACGGGTGGGCTATAGCCTTGGGGGGTGGGGCTGGCCAACTTCGTCCGCCGGACTCGGAATGGCGCGAGACTTTGCGAGGGGCCTCCGTGTGCCAAAAATAGGCCGCGGGCACAGCCGCGCCCAAAAATAACCACCCGAAGGCCAAGGCGCCAAGTTCGTCCAGCGGAAAAAGGCCACAAAAACGGGTGAGCTATACCCTTGGGGGGTGAGGCCGGCCAACTTCGTCCGTCGGACTCGGAATGGCGCGAGACTTGGCGAGGGGCCTCCGTGTGCCAAAAATAGGCCGCAGGCACAGCCGCGTCCAAAACTAACGGCCCGAAGGCCGGGGCGCCAAGTTCGTCCAGCGGAAAAAGGCCACAAAAACGGGTGGGCTATAGCCTTCGGGGGTGGGGCTGGCCAAATTCGTCCGCTGGACTCGGAATGGCGCAAGGCTATGCGAGGGGCCTCCGTGTGCCAAAAATAGGCCGAGGGCACAGACGCGCCCAAAACTAACCGCCCGAAGGCCGGGGCGCCAAGTTCGTCCAGCGGAAAAAGGCCACAAAAACGGGTGGGGTGAAGCCTTGGGGTGTGGGGCGGGCCAACTTCATCCGCTGGACTCGGAATGGCGCGAGACTTTGCGATGGGCCTCCATGAGCAAAAAATAGGGTGCGGGCACATCCGCGCCCGAAAATAACCGCCCGAAGGCCGGGGCGCCAAGTTCGTCCAGCGGAAAAAGGCCACCAAAACGGGTGGGCTATAGCCTTCGGGGGTGGGGCTGGCCAACTTCGTCCGCCGGACTCGGAATGGCGCGACACCATGCGAGGGGCCTCCGTGTGCCAAAAAAAGGCCGAGGGCACAGACGCGCCCAAAACTAACCACCCGAAAGCCGGGGCGCCAAGTTCGTCCAGCGGAAAAAGGCCACAAAAACGGGTGGGCTATAGCCTTGGGGGGTGGGGCTGGCCTACTTCGTCCGCCGGACTCGGAATGGCGCGAGACTTTGCGAGGCACCTCCGTGCGCCAAAAATAAGCCGCGGGCACAGCCGTCCCCAAAAATACCCGCCCGAAGGCCGGGGCGCCAAGTTCGTCCAGCGGAAAAAGGCCACAGAAAAGGGTGGGCTATAGCCTTGGCGGGTGGGGCTGGCCAACTTCCTTCGCCGGAATCGGAATGGCGCGAGACTTTGCGATGGGCCTCCGTGTGCCAAAAATAGGCCGCGGGCACAGCCGCGCCCAAAAATACCCGCCCGAAGGCCGGGGCGCCATGTTCGTCCACCGGTAAAAGGCCACAAAAACGGGTGGGCTATAGCCTTCGGGGGTGGGGCCGGCCTACTTCGTCCGCCGGACTCGGAATGGCGCGAGACTTTGCGAGGCGCCTCCGTGTGCCAAAAATAGGCCCCGGGCACAGCTGCACCCAAAAATACCCGCCCGAAGGCCAGGGCGCCAAGTTTGTCCAGCGGTAAAGGCCTCGGAATGGCGCGAGACTTTGCGAGGCGCCTCCGTGTGCCAAAAATAGGCCGCGGGCACAGCTGTGCCCAAAAATAACTGCCTGAAGGCTGGGGCGCCAAGTTCGTCCAGCGGAAAAAGGCCACAAAAACGGGTAGGCTATAACCTTGGGGGGTGGGGCTGGCCAACTTCGTCCGCCGGACTCGGAATGGCGCGAGACTTTGAGAGGCATCTCCGTGTTCCAAAAATAGGCCGTGGGCACAGCCGCGCCCAAAAATAACCGCCCGAAGGCCGGGGCGCCAAGTTCGTCCAGCTCAAAAAGGCCACAAAAACGGGTGGGCTATAGCCTTGTGGGGTGGGGCTGGCCAACTTCGTCTGCCGGACTCGGAATGGCGCGAGACTTTGTGAGGCACCTCTATGCCAAAAATAGGCCGTGGGCACAGCAGTGCCCAAAAATAACCGCCCGAAGGCCGCGCTGCCAAGTTTGTCCAGCGGAAAAAGGCCACAAAAACGGGTGGGCTATAGCCTTGGGGGGTGGGGCTGGCCAACGTCGTCCGCCGGACTCGGAATGGCGCGAGACTTTGCGAGGTGCCTCCATGTGCCAAAAATAGGCCGCGGGCACAGCCGCTCCCAAAAATAACCGCCCGAAGGCCGGGGCGCAAAGTTCGTCCAGCGGAAAAAGGCCACAAAAACGGGTGGGCTATAGCCTTGGGGGGTGGGGCCGGCGGACTTTGTCCGCCAGACTCGGAATGGCGCGAGACTTTGCGAGGCGCCTCCATGTGCCAAAAATAGGCCGCAGACACAGCCGCGCTCAAAAATAACCGGCCGAAGGCCGGGGCGCCAAGTTCGTCTAGCTGAAAAAGGCCACAAAAACGGGTGGGCTATAGCCCTGTGGGGTGGGGCTGGCCAACTTCGTCCGCCGGACTTGGAATGGCGCGAGACTTTGCAAGGCACCTCCGTGCGCCAAGAATAGGCCGCGGGCACCGCCCTGCCCAAAAATAACCCCACGAAGGCCGGGGCGCCACGTTCGTCCAGCGGAAAAAGGCCACAAAAATGGGTGGGCTATAGCCTTGGGGGGTGGGGCCGGCCCACTCCGTCCGCCAGACTCGGAATGGCGTGAGACTTTGCGAGGCGCCTCCGTGTGCCGAAATAGGCCGCGAGCACAGCCGTGCCCAAAAATAACCGCCCGAAGGCCGCGCCGCCAAGTTTGTCCAGCGGAAAAAGGCCACAAAAACGGGTGGGCTATAGCCTTGGGGGGTGGGGCTGGCGAACTTCGTCCGCCGGACTCGGAATGGCTCGAGGCTTTGCGAGGCGCCTCCGTGCGCCAAAAATAGGCCACGGTCACAGCCGCGCCCAAAAATAACCGCCCGAAGGCCGGGACGCCAAGTTCCTCCAGCGGAAAAAGGCCACAAAAACGGGTGGGCTATAGCCTTGGGGGGTGGGGCTGTCCCACTTCGTCCACCGGACTCGGAATGGCGCGAGACTTACCGAGGCACCTCCGTGTGCAAAAAATAGGCCCCGGGCACAGCCGCGCCCAAAAATAACCGCCCGAAGGCCGGGGCGCCAAGTTCGTCCAGCGGAAAAAGGCCACAAAAACGGGTGGGCTATAGCCTTGGGGGGTGGGGCCGGCCCACTTCGTCCGCCGGACTCGGAATGGCGCGAGACGTTGCGATGCACCTCCGTGTGCCAAAAATAGTCCGCGGGCACAGCCGCACCCAAAAATAACCGCCCGAAGGCCGGGCCGCCAAGTTCTTCCTGCGGAAAAAGGCCACAAAAACGGGTGGGCTATAGCCTTGGGGGGTGGGGCTGGCCAACTTCGTCCGCCGGACTCGGAATGGCGTGAGTCTTTGCGAGGCGCCTCCGTGTGATAAAAATAGGCCGCGGGCACAGCCGTGCCAAAAAATAACCGCCCGAAGGCCGGGACGCCAAATTCGCCCAGCGGAAAAAGGCCACAAAAATGGGTGGGCTATAGCCTTGGGGGGTGGGGCTGGCCGACTTCGTCCGCCGGACTCGGAATGACGCGAGACATTGCGAGGTAGCTCCGAGTGCCAAAAATAGGCCGCGGGCACAGCCGCGCCCAAAAATAACCGCCCGAAGGCCGGGCCGCCAAGTTCTTCCTGCGGAAAAAGGCAACAAAAACGGGTGGGCTATAGCCTTGGGGGGTGGGGCTGGCCAACTTCGTCCGCCGGACTCGGAACGGCGCGAGATTTTGTGAGGCGCCTCCGAGTGCCAAAAATAGGCCGCGGGCACAGCCGCGCCCAAAAATAACCGCCCAAAGTCCGGGCTGCCAAGTTCGACCTGCGGAAAAAGGCCACAAAAACGGGTGGGCTATAGCTTGGGGGGTGGGGCTGGCCCACTTCGTCCGCCGGACTCGGAACGGCGCGAGATTTTGCAAGGTGCCTCCGAGTGCCAAAAATAGGCCGTGGGCACAGCCGCGCCCAAAAATAACCGCCCGAAGACCGGGCCGCCAAGTTCGTCCTGCGGAAAAAGGCCACAAAAACGGGTGGGCTATAGACTTGGGGGGTGGGGCTGGCCAACTTCGTCCGCCGGACTCGGAATGGCGCGAGACTTTGTGAGCCACCGCCGTGCCAAAAATAGGCCGCGGGCACAGCCACGCCCAAACATAACCGCCCGAAGGCCGGGGCGCCAAGTTCGTCCAGCGGAAAAAGGCCACAAAAACAGGTGGGCTATAGCCTTGGGGGGTGGGGTGACCAACTTCGTCCGCCGGACTCGGATTGGCGCGAAACTTTGCGAGGCCCCTCCGAGTGCCAAAAATAGGCCGCGGGCACAGCCGTGCCCAAAAATAAATGCCCGAAGGCCGGAGCACCAAGTTCGTCCAGCGGAAAAAGGCCACAAAAACGGGAGGGCTATGGCCTTAGGGGGTGGGGCTGGCCAACTTCGTCCGCCGGACTCGGAATGGTGCGAGACTTTGTGAGGCAGCTACGTGTGCCAAAACTAGGCCGCGGGGACAGCCGCGCCCAAAAATAACCGCCCGAAGGCCGGGGCGCCAAGTTCGTCCAGCGGAAAAAGGCCACAAAAACGGGTGGGCTATAGCCTTGGGGGATGGGGCTGCCCAACTTCGTCCGCCGGACTCGGAATGGCGCGAGACTTTGCGAGGGGCCTCCGTGTGCCAAAAATAGGCCGCGGGCACAGCCGCGCCCAAAAATAACCTCCCGAAGGCCAAGGCGCCAAGTTCGTCCAGCGGAAAAAGGCCACAAAAACGGGTGGGCTATACCCTTGGGGGGTGAGGCCGGCCAACTTCGTCCGTCGGACTCGGAATGGCGCGAGACTTTGCGAGGGGCCTCCGTGTGCCAAAAATAGGCCGCAGGCACAGCCGCGTCCAAAACTAACGGCCCGAAGGCCGGGGCGCCAAGTTCGTCCAGCGGAAAAAGGCCACAAAAACGGGTCGGCTATAGCCTTCGGGGGTGGGGCTGGCCAACTTCGTCCGCTGGACTCGGAATGGCGCGAGACTATGCGCGGGGCCTCCGTGTGCCAAAAAAAGGCCGAGGGCTCAGACGCGCCCAAAACTAACAACCCGAAGGCCGGGGCGCCAAGTTCGTCCAGCGGAAAAAGGCCACAAAAACGGGTGGGCTATAGCCTTCGGGGTTGGGGCTGGCCAACAAATCCGCCACGGACTCGGAATGGCGCGAGACTTTGCGAGGGGCCTCCGTGTGCCAAAAATAGGCCGCGGGCACAGCCGCGCCCAAAAATAACCGCCCGAAGGCTAGGGCGCCAAGTTCGTCCAGCGGAAAAAGGCCACAAAAACGGGAGGGCTATAGCCTTCGGGGGTGGGGCTGGCCAACTTCGTCCGCTGGACTCGGAATGGCGCGAGACTATGCGAGGGGCCTCCGTGTGCCAAAAAAAGGCCGAGGGCTCAGACGCGCCCAAAACTAACAACCCGAAGGCCGGGGCGCCAAGTTCGTCCAGCGGAAAAAGGCCACAAAAACGGGTGGGCTATAGCCTTGGGGGTGGGGCTGGCCAACTTCGTCCGCCGGACTCGGAATGGCGCGAGACTTTGCGAGGGGCCTCCGTGTGCCAAAAATAGGCCGCGGGCACAGCCGCGCCCAAAAATAACCGCCCGAAGGCTAGGGCGCCAAGTTCGTCCAGCGGAAAAAGGCCACAAAAACGGGTGGGCTATAGCCTTGGGGGGTGGGGCTGGCCAACTTCGTCCGCCGGACTCGGAATGGCGCGAGACTTTGCGAGGGGCCTCCGTGTGCCAAAAATAGGCCGCGGGCACAGCCGCGCCCAAAAATAACCGCCCGAAGGCCAAGGCGCCAAGTTCGTCCAGCGGAAAAAGGCCACAAAAACGGGTGGGCTATACCCTTGGGGGGTGAGGCCGGCCAACTTCGTCCGTCGGACTCGGAATGGCGCGAAACTTTGCGAGGGGCCTCCGTGTGCCAAAAATAGGCCGCAGGCACAGCCGTGTCCAAAACTAACGGCCCGAAGGCCGGGGCGCCAAGTTCGTCCAGCGGAAAAAAGGCCACAAAAACGGGTGGGCTGAAGCCTTGGGGTGTGGGGCGGGCCAACTTCATCCGCTGGACTCGGAATGGCGCGAGACTTTGCGATGGGCCTCCATGAGCAAAAAATAGGGTGCGGGCACATCCGCGCCCGAAAATAACCGCCCGAAGGCCGGGGCGCCAAGTTCGTCCAGCGGAAAAAGGCCACCAAAACGGGTGGGCTATAGCCTTCGGGGGTGGGGCTGGCCAACTTTGTTCGCCGGACTCGGAATGGCGCGACACCATGCGAGTGGCCTCCGTGTGCCAAAAAAAGGCCGAGGGCACAGACGCGCCCAAAACTAACCACCCGAAAGCCGGGGCGCCAAGTTCGTCCAGCGGAAAAAGGCCACAAAAACGGGTGGGCTATAGCCTTGGGGGGTGGGGCTGGCCTACTTCGTCCGCCGGACTCGGAATGGCGCGAGACTTTGCGAGGCGCCTCCGTGTGACAAAAATAGGCCGCGGGCACAGCCGCGCCCAAAAATACCCGCCCGATGGCCGGGGCGCCAAGTTCGTCCAGCGGTAAAAGGCCACAAAAATGGGTGGGCTATAGCCTTGGGGGGTTGGGCTGGCCCACTTCGTCCGCCGGACTCAGAATGGCGCGAGACTTTGCGAGGCGCCTCCGTGTGCCAAAAATAGGCTGCGGGCACAGACACTCCCAAAAATACCCGCCCGATGGCCGGGGCGCCAAGTTCGTCCAGCGGTAAAAGGCCACAAAAATGGGTGGGCCATAGCCTTGTGGGGTGGGGCTGGCCAACTTCGTCCGCCGGACTCGGAATGGCGCGAGACTTTACGAGGCGCCTCCGTGTGCCAAAAATAGGCCGTGGGCACAGCCGCGTCCAAAAATACCCGCCCGAAGGCCGGGGCGCCCAGTTCGTCCAGCGGAAAATAGCCACAAAAACGGGTGGGCTATAGGCTTGGGGGGTGGAGCTGGCCCACTTCGTCCGCCGGACTCGGAATGCCGCGAGACTTTGCGAGGCGCCTCCGTGTGCCAAAAATAGGCCGCGGGCACAGCCGCGCCCCAAAAATACCCGCCCGATGGCCGGGGCGCCAAGTTCGTCAAACGGTAAAAGGCCACAAAAATGGGTGGGCTATAGCCTTGGGGGGTTGGGCTGGCCCACTTCGCCCGCCGGACTCGGAATGGCGCGAGACTTTGCGAGGCGCCTCCGTGTGCCAAAAATAGGCTGCGGGCACAGACACTCCCAAAAATACCCGCCCCAAGGCCGGGGCGCCCAGTTCGTCCAGCGGAAAATGGCCACAAAAACGGGTGGGCTATAGCCTTGGGGGGTGGAGCTGGCCCACTTCGTCCGCCGGACTCGGAATGGCGCGAGTCTTTGCGAGGCCTCTCCATGTGCCAAAAATAGGCAGCGGGCACAGCCGCGTCCAAAAATACCCGCCCGAAGGTCGAGGCGCCGAGTTCGTCCAGCGAAAAATGGCCACAAAAACGGGTGGGCTATAGCCTTGGGGGGTGGGGCTGGCCAACTTCGTCCGCCGGACTGGGAATGGCGCGAGACTTTGTGAGGCGCCTCCGTGTGGCAAAAATAGGCCGCGGGCACAGCCGCGCCCAAAAATACCCGCCCGATGGCCGGGGCGCCAAGTTCGTCCAGCGGTAAAAGGCCACAAAAATGGGTGGGCTATAGCCTTGGGGGGTTGGGCTGGCCCACTTCGTCCGCCGGACTCAGAATGGCGCGAGACTTTGCGAGGCGCCTCCGTGTGCCAAAAATAGGCCGCGGGCACAGCCGCGCCCAAAAATACTGGCCCGAAGGCAGGGGCGCAAGGTTCGTCCAGCGGAAAAAGGCCACAAAAACGGGTGGGTTATAGCCTTGGGGGGTGGGGCTGGCCAACTTCGTCCGCCGGACTCGGAATGGCGCGAGACATTGCGAGGCGCCTCCGTGTGCCAAAAATAGGCTGCGGGCACAGTCGCACGCAAAAATACCCGCCCGAAGGCCGGGGCGCCAAGTTCGTCCAGCGGTAAAAGGCCACAAAAACGGGTGGGCTATAGCCTTGGGGGGTGGGGCTGGCCAACTTCGTCCGCCGGACTCGGAATGGCGCGAGACTTTACGAGGCGCCTCCGTGTGCCAAAACTAGGCCACGGGCACAGCTGCGCCCAAAAATACCTGCTCAAAGGCCGGGGCGCCAAGTTCGTCCAGCGGAAAAAGGCCACAAAAACGGGTGGGCTATAGCCTTGGGGGGTGGGGCTGGCCAACTTCGTCCGCCGGACTCGGAATGGCGCGAGACTTTGTGAGGCGCCTCCGTGTGCAAAAAATAGGCTGCGGGCACAGCCGCACGCAAAAATACCCGCCCGAAGGCCGGGGCGCCAAGTTCGTCCAGCGGTAAAAGGCCACAAAAACGGGTGGGCTATAGTCTTGGGGGGTGGGGCTGGCCAACTTCGTCCGCCGGACTCGGAATGGCGCGAGACTTTACGAGGCGCCTCCGTGTGCCAAAACTAGGCCGCGGGCACAGCCGCGCCCAAAAATACCTGCTCGAAGGCCGGGGCGCCAAGTTCGTCCAGCAGAAAAAGGCCACAAAAACGGGTGGGCTATAGCCTTGGGGGGTGGGGCTGGCCCACTTCGTCCGCCGGACTAGGAATGGCGCTAGACTTTGTGAGGCACCTCCGTGTGCCAAAAATAGGCCGCGGGCACAGGCGCGCCCAAAAATACCCGCCCGAAGGCCGGGGCGCCAAGTTCGTCCAGCGGTTAAAGGCCACAAAAACGGGTGGGCTATATCCTTGGCGGGTGGGGCTGGCAAACTTCGTCCGTCGGACTAGGAATGCGGTAGACTTTGCGAGGCACCTCCGTGTGCCAAAAATAGGCCACGGGTACAGCCGTGCCTAAAAATACCCGCCCGAAGGCCGGGGCGCCAAGTTCGTCCAGCGGAAAAAGGCCACAAAAACGGGTGGGCTATAGCCTTGGGGGGTGGGGCTGGCCAACTTCGTCCACAGGACTGGGAATGGCGCGAGACTTTGCGAGGCGCCTCCGTGTGCCATAAATAGGCCGCGGGCACAGCCGCGCCCAAAAATACCCGCCCGAAGGCCGGGGCGCCAAGTTCGTCCAGCAGTAAAAGGCCACAAAAACGGGTGGGCTATAGCCTTGGGGGGTGGGGCTGGCCCACTTCGTCCGCCGGACTCGGAATGGCACGCGACTTTGCGAGGCGCCTCCGTTTGCCAAAAATAGGCCGTGGGAACAGCCTCGCCCAAAAATACCCGCCCGAAGGCCGGGGCGCCAAGTTTGTCCAGCGGAAAAAGGCCACAAAAACGGGTGGGCTATAGCCTTGGGGGGTGGGGCTGACCAACTTCGTCCGCCGGACTCGGAATGGCGCGATAGTTTGCGAGGCGCCTCCGTGTGCGAAAAATAGGCCGCGGTCACAGCCGCACCCAAAAATAACCGCTCGAAGGCCGGCGCGCCAATTTCGTCCAGCGGAAAAAGGCCACAAAAACGGGTGGGCTATAGCCTTGGGGGGTGGGGCTGGCCAACTTCGTCAGCCGGACTTGGAATGGCGCGAGACTTTGCGAGGCGCCTCCGTGTGCCAAAAATAGGCCGCGGGCGAGCGAGGCGCCTATGTGTGCCAAAAATAGGCCGCGGGCACAGCCGTACCCAAAAATAACCGCTCGAAGGCCGGGGCGCCAATTTCGTCCTTCGGAAAAAGGCCACAAAAACGGTGGGCTATAGTCTGGGTGGGTGGGGCTGGCCAACTTCGTCCGCCGGACTTGGAATGGCGCGAGACTTTGCGAGGCGCCTCCGTGTGCCAAAAATAGGCCGCGGGCCAGCGAGGCGCCTATGTGTGCCAAAAATAGGCCGCGGGCACAGCCGCACCCAAAAATAACCGCTCGAAGGCCGGGGCGCCAATTTTGTCCAGCGGAAAAAGGCCACAAAAACGGTGGGCTATAGCCTGGGCGGGTGGGGCTGGCCAACTTCGTCCGCCGGACTCGGAATGGCGCGAGACTTTGCGAGGCACCTCCGTGTGCCAAAAATAGGTCGCGGGCACAGCCGTGCCCAAAAATACCCGCCCGAAGGCCGGGGCGCCAAGTTCGTCCAGCAGAAAAAGGCCACAAAAACGGGTGGGCTATAGCCTTGGGGGGTGGGGCTGGCCAACTTCGTCCGCCGGTCTCGGAATGGCGCGAGACTTTGCGAGGCACCTCTGTGCGCCAAAAATAAGCCGCGAACACAGCCGTCCCCAAAAATACCCGCCCGAAGGCCGGGGCGCCAAGTTCGTCCAGCGGAAAATGGCCACAAAAATGGGTGGGCTATAGCCTTGGCGGGTGGGGCTGGCCAACTTCATCCGCCGGACTCGGAATGGCGCGAGACTTTGCGAGGCGCCTCGGAGTGCCAAAAATAGGCTGCGGGCACAGCAGCGCCCAAAAATACCCGCCCGAAGGCCGGGGCGCCAAGTTCGTCCAGCGGAAAAAGGCCACAAAAACGGGTGGGCTATAGCCTTGGCGAGTGGGGCTGGCCAACTTCGTCCGTAGGACTCGTAATGTCGCGAGAATTTGCGAGGGGTCTCCGTGTACATAAAATAGGCCGCAGGCACAGCCACACCCAAAAATATCCGCCCGAAGGCCGGGGCGCCAAGTTAGTCCAGCGGAAAAAGGCCACAAAAACGGGTGGGCTATAGCCTTGGGGGGTGGGGCTGGCCAAGTTCGTCCGCCGGACTCGGAATGGCGCGAGACTTTGCGAGGCACCTCCGTGCGCCAAAAATAAGCCGCGAGCACAGCCGTCCCCAAAAATACCCGTCCGAAGGCCGGGGCGCCAAGTTCGTCCAGTGGAAAAAGGCCACAAAAACGGGTGGGCTAGAGCCTTGTGGGGCGGGGCTGACCAACTTCGTCCGCCGGACTCGGAATGGCGCGAGACTTTGCGAGGCGCCTCCGTGTACCAAAAATAGGCCGCGGGCACAGCCGCGCCCAAAAATACCCGCCCGAAGGCCGGGGCGCCAAGTTCATCCAGCGGAAAAAGGCCACAAAAACGGTGGGCTATAGCCTGGGCGGGTGGGGCTGGCCAACTTCGTCCGCCGGACTCGGAATGGCGTGAGACTTTGCGAGGTGCCTCCGTGTGCCAAAAATAGGTCACGGGCACAGCCGTGCCCAAAAATACCCGCCCGAAGGCCGGGGCGCCAAGTTCGTCCAGCAGAAAAAGGCCACAAAAACGGGTGGGCTATAGCCTTGGGCGGTGGGGCTGGCCAACTTCGTCCGCCGGACTCGGAATGGCGCGAGACTTTGCGAGGCACCTCCGTGCGCCAAAAATAGGCCGCGGGCACAGCCACCCCTAAAAATACCCGCCCGAAGGCCGGGGCGCCAAGTTCGTCCAGCGGAAAAAGGCCACAAAAACGGGTGGGTTATAGCCTTGGGGGGTGGGGCTGGCCAACTTCATCCGCCGGACTTGGAATGGCGCGAGACTTTGCGAGGCGCCTCCGTGTGGCAAAAATAGGCCTCGGGCACAGCCGCGCCCAAAAATACCCGCCCGAAGGACGGGGCGCCAAGTTCGTCCAGCGGAAAAAGGCCACAAAAACGGGTGGGCTATAGCCTTGGCGTGTGGAGCTGGCCAACTTTGTCCGCAGGACTCGGAATGGCGCGAGAATTTTCGAGGGGTCTCCGTGTACATAAAATAGGCCGCGGGCACAGCCACACCCAAAAATAACCGCCCGAAGGCCGGGGCGCCAAGTTCGTCCAGCGGAAAAAGGCCACAAAAACGGCTGGGCTATAGCCTTGGTGGGTGGGGCTGGCCAACTTCGTCCGCAGGATTCGGAATGGCGCGGCCTTTACGAGGCGCCTCCGTGTGCCAAAAATAGGCCACGGGCACTGCCGCGCCCAAAAATACCCGCCCGAAGGCCGGGGCGCCAAGTTCGTCCAGCAGAAAAAGGCCACAAAAACGGGTGGGCTATAGCCTTGGGCGGTGGGGCTGGCCAACTTCGTCCGCCGGACTCGGAATGGCGCGAGACTTTACGAGGCATCTCCGTGCGCCAAAAATAGGCCGCGGGCACAGCCACCCCCAAAAATACCCGCCCGAAGGCCGGGGCGCCAAGTTCGTCCAGCGGAAAAAGGCCACAAAAACGGGTGGGTTATAGCCTTGGCGGGTGGGGCTGGCCAACTTCATCCGCCGGACTCGGAATGGCGCGAGACTTTGCGAGGCGCCTCCGTGTGCCAAAAATAGGCCTCGGGCACAGCCGTGCCCAAAAATACCCGCCCGACGGCCAGGGCGCCAAGTTCGTCCAGCGGTAAAAGGCCACAAAAACGGATGGGCTATAGCCTTGGGGGGTGGGGCTGGCCCACTTCATCCGCCGGACTCGAAATGGCGCGAGACTTTGCGAGGCGCCTCCGTGTGCCAAAAATAGGCCTCGCGCACAGCCGCGCCCAAAAATACCCGCCCGAAGGCCGGGGCGCCAAGTTCGTCCAGCGGAAAAAGGCCACAAAAACGGGTGGGCTATAGCCTTGGCGTGTGGAGCTGGCCAACTTTGTCCGCAGGACTCGGAATGGCGCGAGAATTTTCGAGGGGTCTCCGTGTACATAAAATAGGCCGCGGGCACAGCCACACCCAAAAATAACCGCCCGAAGGCCGGGGCGCCAAGTTCTTCCAGCGGAAAAAGGCCACAAAAACGGCTGGGCTATAGCCTTGGGGGGTGGGGCTGGCCAACTTCGTCCGCAGGATTCGGAATGGCGCGGCCTTTACGAGGCGCCTCCGTGTGCCAAAAATAGGCCACGGGCACTGCCGCGCCCAAAAATACCCGCCCGAAGGCCGGGGCGCCAAGTTCGTCCAGCGGAAAAAGGCCACAAAAACGGGTGGGCTATAGCCTTGGGGGGTGGGGCTGGCCGACTTCGTCCTCCGGACTCGGAATGGCGCGAGACATTGCGAGGCACCTCCGTGTGTAAAAAATAGGCCGCGGACACAGTCGCGCCCAAAAATACCCGCCCGAAGGCCGGGGCGCCAAGTTCGTCCAGCGGAAAAAGGCCACAAAAACGGGTGGGCTAGAGCCTTGTGGGGTAGGGCTGAAGAACTTCGTCCGCCGGACTCGGAATGGCGCGAGACTTTGCGAGGTGCCTCCGTGTGCCAAAAATAGGCCGCGGGCACAGCCGCACCCAAAAATACCCGCCCGACGGCCGGGGCGCCAAGTTCGTCCAGCGGTAAAAGGCCACAAAAACGGATGGGCTATAGCCTTGGGGGGTGGGGCTGGCCCACTTCGTCCGCCGGACTCCGAATGGCGCGAGACTTTGCGAGGGGCCTCCGTTTGCCAAAAATAGGCCGCGGACACAGCCGTGCCCAAAAATAGCCGCCCGAAGGCCGGGGCGCCAAGTTCGTCCAGTGGAAAAAGGCCACAAAAACGGGTGGGCTATAGCCTTGGGGGGTGGGGCCGGCCAACTTCGTCCACCGGACTCGGAATGGCGCGAGACTTTGCGAGGCGCATCCGTGTGCCAAAAATAGGCCGCGGGCACAGCCGCGCCCAAAAATACCCGCCCGAAGGCCAGGGCGCCAAATTCGTCAAGCGGTAAAAGGCCACAAAAACGGGTGGGCCATAGCCTTTTGGGGTGGGGCTGGCCAACTTCGTCCGCCGGACTTGGAATGGCGCGAGACTTTGCGAGGCGCCTCCGTGTGCCAAAAATAGGCCGCGGGCACAGCCGCGCCCAAAAATACCCGCCCGAAGGCCGGGGCGCCAAGTTCGTCCAGCGGAAAAAGGCCACAAAAACGGGTGGGCTAGAGCCTTGTGGGGTGGGGCAGGCCAACTTCGTCCGCCAGACTCGGAATGGCGCGAGACTATGCGACGCACCTCCGTGTGCCAAAAATAGGCCGCGGGCACAGCCGTGCCCAAAAATAACCGCCCGAAGGCCGGGGCGCCAAGTTCGTCCAGCGGAAAAAGGCCACAAAAACGGGTGGGCTAGAGCCTTATGGGGTGGGGCAGGCCAACTTCGTCCGCCGGACTCGGAATGGCGCGAGACTATGCGACGCACCTCCGTGTGCCAAAAATAGGCCGCGGGCACAGCCGCGCCCAAAAATAACCGCCCGAAGGCCGGGCCGCCAAGTTCGTCCAGCAAAAAAAGACCACAAAAACGGGTGGGGTATAGCCTTGGGGGGTGGGGCAGGCCAACTTCATCCGCCGGACTCGGAATGGCGCGAGACTATGCGAGGCACCTCCGTGTGCCAAAAATAGGCCGCGGGCATAGCCGCGCCCAAAAATACCTGCCCGAAGGCCGGGGCGCCAAGTTCGTCCAGCGGTAAAAGGCCACAAAAACGGGTGGGCTATAGCCTTGGGGGGTGGGGCTGGCCAGCTTCGTCCGGCGGACTTGAAATGGCACGAGACTTTGCGAGGCGCCTCCGTTTGCCAAAAATAGGCCGCGGGCACAGCCGCGCCCAAAAATACAAGCCCGAAGGCCGGGGCGCCAAGTTCGTCAAGCGGTAAAAGGCCACAAAAACGGGTGGGCTACAGCCTTGGGCGGTGGGGCTGGCCAACTTCGTCCGCCGCACTCAGAATGGCGCGAGACTTTGTGAAGCGCCACAGTGTGCCAAAAATAGGCCGCGGGCACAGCCGCGCCCAAAAATACCCGCCGTTAGGCCGGGGCGCTAAGTTCGTCCAGCGGTAAAAGGCCACAAAAACGGTTGGGCTATAGCCTTGCGGGGTGGGGCTGGCCCACTTCGTCCGCCGCACTCGGAATGGCGCGAGACTTTGTGAAGCACCTCTGTGCACCAAAAATAGGCCGCGGGCACAGCCGCGCCCAAAAATACATGCCCGAAGGCCGGGGCGCCAAGTTCGTCCAGCGGAAAAAGGCCACAAAAACGGGTGGGCTATAGCCTAGGGGGGTGGGGCTGGCCAGCTTCGTCCGCCGGACTCGAAATGGCACGAGACTTTTCGAGGCGCCTCCGTTTGCCAAAAATAGGCCGCGGGCACAGCCGCGCCCAAAAATAACAGACCGAAGGCCGGGGCGCCAAGTTCGTCCAGCGGAAAAAGGCCACAAAAACGGGTGGGCTATAGCCTTGGGGGGTGGGGCTGGCCAACTTCGCCGCCGGACTCGGAATGGCGCGAGCCTTTGCAAGGCTCCTCCGTGTGCCAAAAATAGTCCGCGGGCACAGCCGCGCCCAAAAATACCCGCCTGAAGGCCGGGGCGCCAAGTTCGTCCAGCGGAAAAAGGCCACAAAAACGGGTGGGCTATAGCCTTCGGGGGTGGGGCTGGCCAACTTCGTCCGCCGGAATCGGAATGGCGCGAGACTTTGCGAGGTGCCTCCGTGTACCAAAAATAGGCCGCGGGCACAGTTGAGCCCAAAAATACCCGCCCGAAGGCCGGGGAGCCAAGTTCGTCCAGCGGAAAAAGGCCACAAATACGGGTGGGCTATAGCCTAGGGGGGTGGGGCTGGCCAGCTTCGTCCGCCGGACTCGAAATGGCACGAGACTTTGCGAGGCGCCTCCGTTTGCCAAAAATAGGCCGCGGGCACAGCCGCGCCCAAAAATACCCTCCCGAAGGCCGGGGCGCCAAGTTCGTCAAGCGGTAAAAGGCCACAAAAACGGGTGGGCTATAGCCTTAGGGGGTGGGGCTGGCCAACTTCGTCCGCCGGACTCGGAATGGCGCGAGACTTTGCGAGGCGCCTCCGTGTGCCAAAAATAGGCCGCGGGCCCAGCCGCGCCCAAAAATACGTATCCGAAGGCCGGGGCGCCAAGTTCGTCCAGCGGAAAAAGGCCACAAAAACGGGTGGGCTATAGCCTTGGGGGGTGGGGCTGGCCAACTTCGTCCGCCGGACTTGGAATGGCGCGAGACATTGCGAGGCATCTCCGTGTGCCAAAAATAGGCCGCGGAAACAGCCGCGCCCAAAAATACATGCCCGAAGGCCGGGGCGCCAAGTTCGTCAAGCGGTAAAAGGCCAAAAAAACGGGTGGGCTATAGCCTTGGGGGGTGGGGCTGGCCAACTTCGTCCGCCGGACTCGGAATGGCGCGAGACTTTGCGAGGCACCTCCGTGTGCCAAAAATAGACCGCGGGTACAGCCGCGCCCAAAAATACGTATCCGAAGGCCGGGGAGCCAAGTTCGTCCAGTGGAAAAAGGCCAAAAAAACGGGTGGGCTATAGCCTTGGGGGGTGGGGCTGGCCGACTTCGTCCGCCGGACTCGGAATGGCGCGAGACTTTGCGAGGCGCCTCCGTGTGCCAAAAATAGGCCGCGGGCACAGCCGCGCCAAAAAATACGTATCCGAAGGCCGGGGCGCCAAGTTCGTCCAGCGGAAAAAGGCCACAAAAACGGGTGGGCTATAGCCTTGGGGGGGGGGGCTGGCCAACTTCGTCCGCCGGACTCGGAATGGCGCGAGACTTTGCGAGGCGCCTCCGTGTGCCAAAAATAGGCAGCGGGCATAGCCGCGACTAAAAATACGCGCCCGAAAGCCGGGGCGCCAAGTTCGTCCAGCGGAAAAAGGCCACAAAAACGGGTGGGTTATAGCCTTGGGGGGTGGGGCTGGCCGACTTCGTCCGCCGGACTTGGAATGGCGTGAGACATTGCGAGGAACCTCCGTGTGCCAAAAATAGGCCGCGGGCACAGCCGCGCCCAAAAATACGTATCCGAAGGCCGGGGCGCCAAGTTCGTCCAGCGGAAAAAGGCCACAAAAACGGGTGGGCTATAGCCTTGGGGGGGGGGGCTGGCCAACTTCGTCCGCCGGACTCGGAATGGCGCGAGACTTTGCGAGGCGCCTCCGTGTGCCAAAAATAGGCAGCGGGCATAGCCGCGACTAAAAATACGCGCCCGAAAGCCGGGGCGCCAAGTTCGTCCAGCGGAAAAAGGCCACAAAAACGGGTGGGTTATAGCCTTGGGGGGTGGGGCTGGCCGACTTCGTCCGCCGGACTTGGAATGGCGTGAGACATTGCGAGGAACCTCCGTGTGCCAAAAATAGGCCGCGGGCACAGCCGCGCCCAAAAATACGTGCCCGAAGGCCGGGGCGTCGAGTTCGTCCAACTGAAAAAGGCCACAAAAACGGGTGGGCTATTGCCTTGGGGGGTGGGGCTGGCCAACTTCGTCCGCCGGACTTGGAATGGCGTGAGACATTGCGAGGCACCTCCGTGTGCCAAAAATAGGCCGCGGGCACAGCCGAGCCCAAAAATACATGCCCGAAGGCCAGGGCGCCAAGTTCGTCAAGCGGTAAAAGGCCACAAAAACGGGTGGGCTATAGCCTTGGGGGATGGGGCTGGCCGACTTCGTCCGCCGGACTCGGATTGGCGCGAGACTTTGCGAGGCGCCTCCGTGTGCCAAAAATAGGCCGCGGGCACAGCCGCGCCCAAAAATACGTATCCGAAGGCCGGGGCGCCAAGTTCGTCCAGCGGAAAAAGGCCACAAAAACGGGTGGGCTATTGCCTTGGGGGGTGGGGCTGGCCAACTTCGTCCGCCGGACTTGGAATGGCGTGAGACATTGCGAGGCACCTCCGTGTGCCAAAAATAGGCCGCAGGCACAGCCGCGCCCAAAAATACCCTCCCGAAGGCCGGGGCGCCAAGTTCGTCAAGCGGTAAAAGGCCACAAAAACGGGTGGGCTATAGCCTTGGGGGATGGGGCTGGCCGACTTCGTCCGCCGGACTCGGATTGGCGCGAGACTTTGCGAGGCGCCTCCGTGTGCCAAAAATAGGCCGCGGGCACAGCCGCGCCCAAAAATACGTATCCGAAGGCCGGGGCGCCAAGTTCGTCCAGCGGAAAAAGGCCACAAAAACGGGTGGGCTATAGCCTTGGGGGGTGGGGCTGGCCAACTTCGTCCGCCGGACTTGGAATGGCGCGAGACATTGCGAGGAACCTCCGTGTGCCAAAAATAGGCCGCAGGCACAGCCGCGCCCAAAAATACATGCCCGAAGGCCGGGGCGCCAAGTTCGTCAAGCGGTAAAAGGCCAAAAAAACGGGTGGGCTATAGCCTTGGGGGGTGGGGCTGGCCAACTTCGTCTGCCGGACTCGGAATGGCGCGAGACTTTGCGAGGCGCCTCCGTTTGCCAAAAATAGGCCGCGGGCACAGCCGCGCCCAAAAATACTAGCCCGAAGGCCGGGGCGCCAAGTTCGTCAAGCGGTAAAAGGCCACAAAAACGGGTGGGCTATAGCCTTGGGCGATGGGGCTGGCCAACTTTGTCCGCCGCTCTCGGAATGGCGCAAGACTTTGCGAGGCGCCTCCGTGTGCCAAAAATAGGCCGCGGGCACAGCCGCGCATAAAAATACATATCCGAAGGCCGGGGCGCCAAGTTCGTCCAGCGGAAAAAGGCCACAAAAACGGGTGGGCTATAGCCTTGGGGGGTGGGGCTGGCCAACTTCGTCCGCCGGACTTGGAATGGCGCGAGACATTGCGAGGCATCTCCGTGTGCCAAAAATAGGCCGCGGAAACAGCGGCGCCCAAAAATACATGCCCGAAGGCCGGGGCACCAAAGTCGTCAAGCGGTAAAAGGCCAAAAAAACGGGTGGGCTATAGCCTTGGGGGGTGGGGCTGGCCAACTTCGTCCGCCGGACTCGGAATGGCGCGAGACTTTGCGAGGCGCCTCCGTGTGCCAAAAATAGGCAGCGGGCACAGCCGCGCCCAAAAATACGTGCCCGAAGGCCGGGGCGTCGAGTTCGTCCAACTGAAAAAGGCCACAAAAACGGGTGGGCTATTGCCTTGGGGGGTGGGGCTGGCCAACTTCGTCCGCCGGACTTGGAATGGCGTGAGACATTGCGAGGCACCTCCGTGTGCCAAAAATAGGCCGCGGGCACAGCCGCGCCCAAAAATACAAGCCCGAAGGCCGGGGCGCCAAGTTCGTCAAGCGGTAAAAGGCCACAAAAACGGGTGGGCTACAGCCTTGGGCGGTGGGGCTGGCCAACTTCGTCCGCCGCACTCAGAATGGCGCGAGACTTTGTGAAGCGCCACAGTGTGCCAAAAATAGGCCGCGGGCACAGCCGCGCCCAAAAATACCCGCCGTTAGGCCGGGGCGCTAAGTTCGTCCAGCGGAAAAAGGCCACAAAAACGGGTGGGTTATAGCCTTGGGGGGTGGGGCTGGCCGACTTCGTCCGCCGGACTTGGAATGGCGTGAGACATTGCGAGGAACCTCCGTGTGCCAAAAATAGGCCGCGGGCACAGCCGCGCCCAAAAATACGTGCCCGAAGGCCGGGGCGTCGAGTTCGTCCAACTGAAAAAGGCCACAAAAACGGGTGGGCTATAGCCTTGGGGGGTGGGGCTGGCCAACTTCGTCCGCCGGACTTGGAATGGCGCGAGACATTGCGAGGCATCTCCGTGTGCCAAAAATAGGCCGCGGAAACAGCGGCGCCCAAAAATACATGCCCGAAGGCCGGGGCACCAAAGTCGTCAAGCGGTAAAAGGCCAAAAAAACGGGTGGGCTATAGCCTTGGGGGGTGGGGCTGGCCAACTTCGTCCGCCGGACTCGGAATGGCGCGAGACTTTGCGAGGCGCCTCCGTGTGCCAAAAATAGGCAGCGGGCACAGCCGCGCCCAAAAATACGTGCCCGAAGGCCGGGGCGTCGAGTTCGTCCAACTGAAAAAGGCCACAAAAACGGGTGGGCTATTGCCTTGGGGGGTGGGGCTGGCCAACTTCGTCCGCCGGACTTGGAATGGCGTGAGACATTGCGAGGCACCTCCGTGTGCCAAAAATAGGCCGCGGGCACAGCCGCGCCCAAAAATACAAGCCCGAAGGCCGGGGCGCTAAGTTCGTCCAGCGGGCAATGGCCACAAAACGGGTGGGCTACAGCCTTGGGCGGTGGGGCTGGCCAACCGTCCGCCGCACTCAGAATGGCGCGAGACTTTGTGAAGCGCCACAGTGTGCCAAAAATAGGCCGCGGGCACAGCCGCGCCCAAAAATACCCGCCGTTAGGCCGGGGCGCTAAGTTCGTCCAGCGGTAAAAGGCCACAAAAACGGTTGGGCTATAGCCTTGCGGGGTGGGGCTGGCCCACTTCGTCCGCCGCACTCGGAATGGCGCGAGACTTTGTGAAGCACCTCTGTGCACCAAAAATAGGCCGCGGGCACAGCCGCGCCCAAAAATACATGCCCGAAGGCCGGGGCGCCAAGTTCGTCCAGCGGAAAAAGGCCACAAAAACGGGTGGGCTATAGCCTAGGGGGGTGGGGCTGGCCAGCTTCGTCCGCCGGACTCGAAATGGCACGAGACTTTTCGAGGCGCCTCCGTTTGCCAAAAATAGGCCGCGGGCACAGCCGCGCCCAAAAATAACAGACCGAAGGCCGGGGCGCCAAGTTCGTCCAGCGGAAAAAGGCCACAAAAACGGGTGGGCTATAGCCTTGGGGGGGTGGGGCTGGCCAACTTCGTCCGCCGGACTCGGAATGGCGCGAGACTTTGCGAGGCGCCTCCGTGTGCCAAAAATAGGCCGCGGGCACAGCCGCGCCCAAAACTACGTATCCGAAGACCGGGGCGCCAAGTTCGTCCAGCGGAAAAAGGCCACAAAAACGGGTGGGCTATAGCCTTGGGGGGTGGGGCTGGCCAACTTCGTCCGCCGGACTTGGAATGGCGTGAGACATTGCGAGGAACCTCCGTGTGCCAAAAATAGGCCGCGGGCACAGCCGCGCCCAAAAATACGTGCCCGAAGGCCGGGGCGTCGAGTTCGTCCAACTGAAAAAGGCCACAAAAACGGGTGGGCTATTGCCTTGGGGGGTGGGGCTGGCCCACTTCGTCCGCCGGACTCGGAATGGCGCGAGACTTTGCAAGGCCCCTCCGTGTCCCAAAAATAGGCCGCGGGCACAGCCGCGCCAAAAAATACCCGCCCGAAGGCCGGGGCGCCAAGTTCGTCCAGCGGAAAAAGGCCACAAAAACGGGTGGGCTATAGCCTTGGGGGGCTGGCCCACTTCGTCCGCCGGACTCGGAATGGCGCGAGACTTTGCGAGGCGCCTCCGTGTGCCAAAAATAGGCAGCGGGCATAGCCGCGACTAAAAATACGCGCCCGAAAGCCGGGGCGCCAAGTTCGTCCAGCGGAAAAAGGCCACAAAAACGGGTGGGTTATAGCCTTGGGGGGTGGGGCTGGCCGACTTCGTCCGCCGGACTTGGAATGGCGTGAGACATTGCGAGGAACCTCCGTGTGCCAAAAATAGGCCGCGGGCACAGCCGCGCCCAAAAATACGTGCCCGAAGGCCGGGGCGTCGAGTTCGTCCAACTGAAAAAGGCCACAAAAACGGGTGGGCTATTGCCTTGGGGGGTGGGGCTGGCCAACTTCGTCCGCCGGACTTGGAATGGCGTGAGACATTGCGAGGCACCTCCGTGTGCCAAAAATAGGCCGCGGGCACAGCCGAGCCCAAAAATACATGCCCGAAGGCCAGGGCGCCAAGTTCGTCAAGCGGTAAAAGGCCACAAAAACGGGTGGGCTATAGCCTTGGGGGATGGGGCTGGCCGACTTCGTCCGCCGGACTCGGATTGGCGCGAGACTTTGCGAGGCACCTCCGTGTGCCAAAAATAGGCCGCGGGGATAGCCGCGCCCAAAAATACGTGCCCGAAGGCCGGGGCGCCAAGTTCGTCCAGCGGAAAAAGGCCACAAAAACGGGTGGGCTATAGCCTTGGGGGGTGGGGCTGGCCGACTTCGTCCGCCGGACTCGGAATGGCGCGAGACTTTGCGAGGCACGTCCGTGTGCCAAAAATAGGCCGCGGGGATAGCCGCGCCCAAAAATACATTCCCGAAGGCCGGGGCGCCAAGTTCGTCCAGCGGAAAAAGGCCACAAAAACGGGTGGGCTATAGCCTTGGGAGGTCGGGCTGGCGAACTTCGTCCGCCTACTCGGAATGGCGCGAGACTTTGCGAGGGGCCTCCGTGTGCCAAAAATAGGCAACGGACAGAGCCGCGCCCAAAAATAACCGCACGAAGGCCGGGGCGCCAAGTTCGTCCAACGGAAAAAGGCCACAAAAACGGGTGGGCTATAGCCTTGGGGGGTGGGGCTGGCCCACTTCGTCCGCCGGACTCGGAATGGCGCGAGACATTGCGAGGCGCCACCGTGTGCCAAAAATAGGACGCGTGCACAGCCGCGCCCAAAAATACCCGCCCGAAGTCTGGGGCGCCAAGTTCGTCCAGCGGTAAAAGGCCACAAAAACGGGTGGGCTATTGCCTTGTAGGGTGGGGCTGGCCCACTTCGTCCGCCGGACTCGGAATGGCGCGAGCCTTTGCGAGGCACCTCCGTGTGCCAAAAATAGTCCGCGGGGACAGCCGCGCCAAAAAAGACCCGCCCAAAGGCCGGGGCGCCAAGTTCGAGCAGCGGTAAAAGGCCACAAAAACGGGCGGGCTATAGCCTTGGGGGGTGGGGCTGGCCCACTTCGTCCGCCGGACTCTGAATGGCACGAGACTTTGCGAGGCCCCTCCGTGTGCCAAAAATAGGCCGCGGAAACAGCGGCGCCCAAAAACACCCTCCCGAAGGCCGGGGCGCCAAAGTCGTCAAGCGGTAAAAGGCCAAAAAAACGGGTGGGCTATAGCCTTGGGGGGTGGGGCTGGCCAACTTCGTCCGCCGGACTCGGAATGGCGCGAGACTTTGCGAGGGGACTCCGTGTGCCAAAAATAGGCCACGGGCACAGCCGCGCCCAAAAATAACCGCCCCAAGGCCGGGTCGCCAAGTTCGTCCAGCGGAAAAAGGCCACAAAAACGGGTGGGCTATAGCCTTGGGGGGTGGGGCTGGCCAACTTCGTCCGCCGGACTCGGAATGGCGCGAGCCTTTGCGAGGCGCCTCCGTGTGCCAAAAATAGTCCGCGGGCACAGCCGCGCCCAAAAATACCCGCCTGAAGGCCGGGGCGCCAAGTTCGTCCAGCGGAAAAAGGCCACAAAAACGGGTGGGCTATAGCCTTGGGGGGTGGGGCTGGCCCACTTCGTCCGCCGGACTCGGAATGGCGCGAGCCTTTGCGAGGGGCCTCCGTGTGCCAAAAATAGGCCGCGGACACAGCCGCGCACAAAATTAACCACCCGAAGGCCGGGGCGCCAAGTTCGTCCAGCGGAAAATGGCCACAAAAACGGGTGGGCTATAGCCTTGGGTGGTGGGGCGGGCCTACTTCGTCCGCCGGATTCGGAATGGCGCGAGACTTTGCGAGGGGCCTCCGTATGCCAAAAATAGGCCGCGGGGAAAGCCGCGCACAAAAATAACCGCCCGAAGGCTGGGGCGCCAAATTCGTCCAGCGGAAAAAAGCCACAAAAACGGGTGGGCTATAGCCTTGGGGGGTGGAGCTGGCCAACTTCGTCCGCCGGACTCGGAATGGCACGAGCCTTTGCGAGGCACCTCCGTGTGCCATAAATAGGCCGCGGATACAGCCGCGCCCAAAAATACGTGCCCGAAGGCCGGGGCGCCAAGATCGTCAAGCGGTAAAAGGCCACAAAAACGGGTGGGCTATAGCCTTGGGGGGTGGGGCTGGCCAACTTCGTCCGCTGGACTCGGAATGGCACGAGACTTTGTGAGGGGCCTCCGTGTGCCAAAAATAGGCCGCGGGCACAGCCGCGCCCAAAAATAACAGCCCGAAGGCCGGGGCGCCAAGTTCGTCCAGCGAAAAAAGGCCACAAAAACGGGTGGGCTATAGCCTTGGGGGGTGGGGCTGGCCAACTTCGTCCGCCGGACTCGGAATGGCGCGAGCCTTTGCGAGGTGCCTCCGTGTGCCAAAAATAGTCCGCGGGCACAGCCGCGCCCAAAAATACCCGCCTGAAGGCCGGGGCGCCAAGTTCGTCCAGCGGAAAAAGGCCACAAAAACGGGTGGGCTATAGCCTTGGGGGGTGGGGCTGGCCCACTTCGTCCGCCGGACTCGGAATGGCGCGAGACTTTGCGAGGGGCCTCCGTGTGCCAAAAATAGGCCGCGGACACAGCCGCGCACAAAATTAACCACCCGAAGGCCGGGGCGCCAAGTTCGTCCAGCGGAAAATGGCCACAAAAACGGGTGGGCTATGGCCTTGGGTGGTGGGGCGGGCCTACTTCGTCCGCCGGATTCGGAATGGCGCGAGACTTTGCGAGGGGCCTCCGAGTGCCAAAAATAGGCCGCGGGGAAAGCCGCGCAAAAAAATAACCCCCCGAAGGCTGGGGCGCCAAATTCGTCCAGCGGAAAAAAGCCACAAAAACGGGTGGGCTATAGCCTTGGGGGGTGGAGCTGGCCAACTTCGTCCGCCGGACTCGGAATGGCACGAGCCTTTGCGAGGTGCCTCCGTGTGCCATAAATAGGCCGCGGATACAGCCGCGCCCAAAAATACGTGCCCGAAGGCCGGGGCGCCAAGATCGTCAAGCGGTAAAAGGCCACAAAAACGGGTGGGCTATAGCCTTGGTGGGTGGGGCTGGCCAACTTCGTCCGCTGGACTCGGAATGGTACGAGACTTTGTGAGGGGCCTCCGTGTGCCAAAAATAGGCCGCGGGCACAGCCGCGCCCAAAAATAACAGCCCGAAGGCCGGGGCGCCAAGTTCGTCCAGCGGAAAAAGGCCACAAAAACGGGTGGGCTATAGCCTTGGGGGGTGGGGCTGGCCAACTTCGCCGCCGGACTCGGAATGGCTCGAGCCTTTGCAAGGCGCCTCCGTGTGCCAAAAATAGTCCGCGGGCACAGCCGCGCCCAAAAATACCCGCCTGAAGGCCGGGGCGCCAAGTTCGTCCAGCGGGAAAAGGCCACAAAATTGGGTGGGCTATATAGCCTTGGGGGGTGGGGCTGGCCAACTTCGTCCGCCGGAATCGGAATGGCGCGAGACTTTGCGAGGTGCCTCCGTGTACCAAAAATAGGCCGCGGGCACAGTTGAGCCCAAAAATACCCGCCCGAAGGCCGGGGAGCCAAGTTCGTCCAGCGGAAAAAGGCCACAAATACGGGTGGGCTATAGCCTAGGGGGATGGGGCTGGCCAGCTTCGTCCGCCGGACTCGAAATGGCACGAGACTTTGCGAGGCGCCTCCGTTTGCTAAAAATAGGCCGCGGGCACAGCCGCGCCCAAAAATACCCGCCCGAAGGTCGGGGCGCCAAGTTCGTCAAGCGGTAAAAGGCCACAAAAACGGGTGGGCTATAGCCTTGGGCGGTGGGGCTGGCCAACTTCGTCCGCCGAACTCGGAATGGCGCGAGACTTTGCGAGGTGCCTCCGTGTACCAAAAATAGGCCGCGGGCACAGTTGAGCCCAAAAATACCTGCCCGAAGGCCGGGGAACCAAGTTCGTCCAGCGGAAAAAGGCCACAAATACGGGTGGGCTATAGCCTAGGGGGGTGGGGCTGGCCAGCTTCGTCCGCCAGACTCGAAATGGCACGAGACTTTGCGAGGCGCCTCCGTTTGCCAAAAATAGGCCGCGGGCACAGCCGCGCCCAAAAATACCCACCCGAAGGCCGGGGCGCCAAGTTCGTCAAGCGGTAAAAGGCCACAAAAACGGGTGGGCTATAGCCTTGGGCGGTGGTGCTGGCCGACTTCGTCCGCCGAACTCGGAATGGTGCGAGACTTTGTGAGGCACCTCCGTGTGGCATAAATAGGCCGCGGGCACAGCCGCGCCCAAAAATACGTGCCCGAAGGCCGGGGCGCCAAGTTCATCAAGCGGTAAAAGGCCACAAAAACGGGTGGGCTATAGCCTTGGGTGGTGGGGCGGGCCTACTTCGTCCGCCTGATTCGGAATGGCGCGAGACTTTGCGAGGGGCCTCCGTGTGCCATAAATAGGCCGCGGGGAAAGCCGCGCAAAAAAATAACCGCCCGAAGGCTGGGGCGCCAAATTCGTCCAGCGGAAAAAAGCCACAAAAACGGGTGGGCTATAGCCTTGTGGGGTGGAGCTGGCCCACTTCGTCCGCCGGACTAGGAATGGCACGAGCCTTTGCGAGGCGCCTCCGTGTGCCATAAATAGGCCGCGGATACAGCCGCGCCCAAAAATACATGCCCGAAGGCCGGGGCGCCAAGTTCGTCCAGCGGAAAAAGGCCACAAAAACGGGTGGGCTATAGCCTTGGGGGGTGGGGCTGGCCAACTTCGCCGCCGGACTCGGAATGGCTCGAGCCTTTGCAAGGCGCCTCCGTGTGCCAAAAATAGTCCGCGGACACAGCCGCGCCCAAAAATACCCGCCTGAAGGCCGGGGCGCCAAGTTCGTCCAGCGGGAAAAGGCCACAAAAACGGGTGGGCTATATAGCCTTGGGGGGTGGGGCTGGCCAACTTCGTCCGCCGGAATCGGAATGGCGCGAGACTTTGCGAGGTGCCTCCGTGTACCAAAAATAGGCCGCGGGCACAGTTGAGCCCAAAAATACCCGCCCGAAGGCCGGGGAGCCAAGTTCGTCCAGCGGAAAAAGGCCACAAATACGGGTGGGCTATAGCCTAGGGGGGTGGGGCTGGCCAGCTTCGTCCGCCGGACTCGAAATGGCACGAGACTTTGCGAGGCGCCTCCGTTTGCCAAAAATAGGCCGCGGGCACAGCCGCGCCCAAAAATACCCGCCCGAAGGTCGGGGCGCCAAGTTCGTCAAGCGGTAAAAGTCCACAAAAACGGGTGGGCTATAACCTTGGGCGGTGGGGCTGGCCAACTTCGTCCGCCGAACTCGGAATGGCGCGAGACTTTGCGAGGTGCCTCCGTGTACCAAAAATAGGCCGCGGGCACAGTTGAGCCCAAAAATACCCGCCCGAAGGCCGGGGAACCAAGTTCGTCCTGCGGAAAAAGGCCACATATACGGGTGGGCTATAGCCTAGGGGGGTGGGGCTGGCCAGCTTCGTCCGCCGGACTCGAAATGGCACGAGACGTTGCGAGGCGCCTCCGTTTGCCAAAAATAGGCCGTGGGCACAGCCGCGCCCAAAAATACCCGCCGTTAGGCCGGGGCGCTAAGTTCGTCCAGCGGTAAAAGGCCACAAAAACGGTTGGGCTATAGCCTTGCGGGGTGGGGCTGGTCCACTTCGTCCGCCGCACTCGGAATGGCGCGAGACTTTGTGAAGCACCTCTGTGCACCAAAAATAGGCCGCGGGCACAGCCGCGCCCAAAAATACATGCCCGAAGGCCGGGGCGCCAAGTTCGTCCAGCGGAAAAAGGCCACAAAAACGGGTGGGCTATAGCCTAGGGGGGTGGGGCTGGCCAGCTTCGTCCGCCGGACTCGAAATGGCACGAGACTTTTCGAGGCGCCTCCGTTTGGCAAAAATTAGGCAAGGGGCACAGCCGCGCCCAAAAATAACAGCCCGAAGGCCGGGGCGCCATGTTCGTCCAGCGGAAAAAGGCCACAAAAACGGGTGGGCTATAGCCTTGGGGGGTGGGGCTGGCCAACTTCGCCGCCGGACTCGGAATGGCGCGAGCCTTTGCAAGGCGCCTCCGTGTGCCAAAAATAGTCCGCGGGCACAGCCGCGCCCAAAAATACCCGCCTGAAGGCCGGGGCGCCAAGTTCGTCCAGCGGAAAAAGGCCACAAAAACGGGTGGGCTATAGCCTTGGGGGGTGGGGCTGGCCAACTTCGTCCGCCGGAATCGGAATGGCGCGAGACTTTGCGAGGTGCCTCCGTGTACCAAAAATAGGCCGCGGTCACAGTTGAGCCCAAAAATACCCGCCCGAAGGCCGGGGAGCCAAGTTCGTCCAGCGGAAAAAGGCCACAAATACGGGTGGGCTATAGCCTAGGGGGGTGGGGCTGGCCAGCTTCGTCCGCCGGACTCGAAATAGCGCGAGCCTTTGCGAGGCACCTCCGTGTGCCAAAAATAGGCCGCGGGGACAGCCGCGCCGAAAAATATGTGCCCGAAGGCCGGGGCGCCAAGTTCGTCCAGCGGAAAAAGGCCACAAAAACGGGTGAGCTATAGCCTTGGGGGGTGGGGCTGGCCAACCTCGTCCGCCGGACTCGGAATGGTGCGAGCCTTTGCGAGGCGCCTCCGTGTGCCAAAAATAGTCCGCGGGCACAGCCGCGCCCAAAAATACCCGCCTGAAAGCCGGGGCGCCAACTTCGTCCAGCGGAAAAAGGCCACAAAAACGGGTGGGCTATGGACTTGGGGGGTGGGGCTGGCCAACTTCGTCCGCCAGAATCGGAATGGCGCGAGACTTTGCAAGGTGCCTCCGTGTGCCAAAAATAGGCCGCGGGCACAGTTGAGCCCAAAAATACCCGCCCGAAGGCCGGGGAGCCAAGTTCGTCCAGCGGAAAAAGGCCACAAAAACGGGTGGGCTATAGCCTAGGGGGGTGGGGCTGGCCAGCTTCGTCCGGCGGACTTGAAATGGCACGAGACTTTGCGAGGCGCCTCCGTTTGCCAAAAATAGGCCGCGGGCACAGCCGCGCCCAAAAATACAAGCCCGAAGGCTGGGGCGCCAAGTTCGTCAAGCGGTAAAAGGCCACAAAAACGGGTGGGCTACAGCCTTGGGCGGTGGGGCTGGCCAACTTCGTCCGCCGCACTCAGAATGGTGCGAGACTTTGTGAAACGCCACAGTGTGCCAAAAATAGGCCGCGGGCACAGCCGCGCCCAAAAATACCCGCCGTTAGGCCGGGGCGCTAAGTTCGTCCAGCGGTAAAAGGCCACAAAAACGGTTGGGCTATAGCCTTGCGGGGTGGGGCTGGCCCGCTTCGTCCGCCGCACTCGGAATGGCGCGAGACTTTGAGAAGCACCTCTGTGCACCAAAAATAGGCCGCGGGCACAGCCGCGCCCAAAAATACATGCCCGAAGGCAGGGGCGCCAAGTTCGTCCAGCGGAAAAAGGCCACAAAAACGGGTGGGCTATAGCCTAGGGGGGTGGGGCTGGCCAGCTTCGTCCGCTGGACTCGAAATGGCACGAGACTTTTCGAGGCGCCTCTATTTGCCAAAAATAGGCCGCGGGCACAGCCGCGCCCAAAAATAACAGCCCGAAGGCCGGGGCGCCAAGTTCGTCCAGCGGAAAAAGGCCACAAAAACGGGTGGGCTATAGCCTTGGGGGGTGGGGCTGGCCAACTTCGCCGCCGGACTCGGAATGGCGCTAGCCTTTGCAAGGCGCCTCTGTGTGCCAAAAATAGTCCGCGGGCACAGCCGCGCCCAAAAATACCCGCCTGAAGGCCGGGTCGCCAAGTTCGTCCAGCGGAAAAAGGCCACAAAAACGGGTGGGCTATAGCCTTGGGGGGTGGGGCTGGCCAACTTCGTCCGCCGGAATCGGAATGGCGCGAGACTTTGCGAGGTGCCTCCGTGTACCAAAAATATGCCGCGGGCACAGTTGAGCCCAAAAATACCCGCCCGAAGGCCGGGGAGCCAAGTTCGTCCAGCGGAAAAAGGCCACAAATACGGGTGGGCTATAGCCTAGGGGGGTGGGGCTGGCCAGCTTCGTCCGCCGGACTCGAAATGGCACGAGACTTTGCGAGGCGCCTCCTTTTGCCACAAATAGGCCGCGGGCACAGCCGCGCCCAAAAATACCCGCCCGAAGGCCGGAGCGCCAAGTTCGTCAAGCGGTAAAAGGCCACAAAAACGGGTGGGCTATAGCCTTAGGGGGTGGGGCTGGCCAACTTCGTCCGCCGGACTCGGAATGGCTCGAGACTTTGCGAGGCGCCTCCGTGTGCCAAAAATAGGCCGCGGGCCCAGCCGCACCCAAAAATACCCGCCTGAAGGCCGGGTCGCCAAGTTCGTCCAGCGGAAAAAGCCCACAAAAACGGGTGGGCTATAGCCTTGGGGGGTGGGGCTGGCCAACTTCGTCCGCCGGAATCGGAATGGCGCGAGACTTTGCGAGGTGCCTCCGTGTACCAAAAATAGGCCGCGGGCACAGTTGAGCCCAAAAATACCCGCCCGAAGGCCGGGGAGCCAAGTTCGTCCAGCGGAAAAAGGCCACAAATACGGGTGGGCTATAGCCTAGGGGGGTGGGGCTGGCCAGCTTCGTCCGCCGGACTCGAAATGGCACGAGACTTTGCGAGGCGCCTCCTTTTGCCACAAATAGGCCGCGGGCACAGCCGCGCCCAAAAATACCCGCCCGAAGGCCGGAGCGCCAAGTTCGTCAAGCGGTAAAAGGCCACAAAAACGGGTGGGCTATAGCCTTAGGGGGTGGGGCTGGCCAACTTCGTCCGCCGGACTCGGAATGGCGCGAGACTTTGCGAGGCGCCTCCGTGTGCCAAAAATAGGCCGCGGGCCCAGCCGCACCCAAAAATACGTATCCGTAGGCCGGGGCGCCAAGTTCGTCCAGCGGAAAAAGGCCACAAAAACGGGTGGGCTATAGCCTTGGGGGGTGGGGCTGGCCAACTTCGTCCGCCGGACTCCGAATGGCGCGAGACGCCTCTGTGTACCAAAAATAGGCCGCGGGCACAGCCGCGCCCAAAAATACCCGCCTCAAGGCCGGGGCGCCAAGTTCGTCCAGCGGAAAAAGGCCACAAAAACGGGTGGGCTATAGCCTTGGGGGGTGGGGCTGGCCAACTTCGTCCGCCGGACTTGGAATGGCGCGAGACATTGCGAGGCATCTCCGTGTGCCAAAAATAGGCATGAAACAGCCGCGCCAAAAATACATGCCCGAAGGCCGGGCGCCAAGTTCGACAAGCGGTAAAACGGGCCAAAAACGGGTGGGCTATAGCCTTGGGGGGTGGGGCTGGCCAACTTCGTCCGCCGGACTTGGAATGGCGCGAGACTTTGCGAGGCGCCTCCGTGTGCCAAAAATAGGCCGCGGGCACAGCCGCGCCCAAAAATACGTATCCGAAGGCCGGGGAGCCAAGTTCGTCCAGCGGAAAAAGGCCACAAAAACGGGTGGGCTATAGCCTTGGGGGGTGGGGCTGGCCAACTTCGTCCGCCGGACTCGGAATGGCGCGAGACTTTGAGAGGCGCCTCCGAGTGCCAAAAATAGGCATCGGGCACAGCCGCGCAAAAAATACGTATCCGAAGGCCGGGCGCCAAGTTCGTCCAGCGGAAAAAGGCCACAAAAACGGGTGGGCTATAGCCTTGGGGGGTGGGGCTGGCCAACTTCGTCCGCCGGACTTGGAATGGCGCGAGACATTGCGAGGAACCTCCGTGTGCCAAAAATAGGCCGCGGGCACAGCCGCGCCCAAAAATACATGCCCGAAGGCCGGGGCGCCAAGTTCGTCAAGCGGTAAAAGGCCAAAAAAACGGGTGGGCTATAGCCTTGGGGGGTGGGGCTGGCCAACTTCGTCCGCCGGACTCGGAATGGCGCGAGACTTTCCGAGGCGCCTCCGTTTGCCAAAAATAGGCCGCGGGCACAGCCGCGCCCAAAAATACTAGCCCGAAGGCCGGAGCGCCAAGTTCGTCAAGCGGTAAAAGGCCACAAAAACGGGTGGGCTATAGCCTTGGGCGATGGGGTTGGCCAACTTCGTCCGCCGCACTCGGAATGGCGCGAGACTTTGCGAGGCGCCTCCGTGTGCCAAAAATAGGCCGCGGGCACAGCCGCGCCTAAAAATACATATCCGAAGGCCGGGGCGCCAAGTTCGTCCAGCGGAAAAAGGCCGCAAAAACGGGTGGGCTATAGCCTTGGGGGGTGGGGCTGGCCAACTTCGTCCGCCGGACTTGGAATGGCGCGAGACATTGCGAGGCAGCTCCGTGTGCCAAAAATAGGCCGCGGGCACAGCCGCGCCCAAAAATACATTCCCGAAGGCCGGGGCGCCAAGTTCGTCAAGCGGTAAAAGGCCAAAAAAACGGGTGGGCTATAGCCTTGGGGGGTGGGGCTGGCCAACTTCATCCGCCGGACTCGGAATGGCGCGAGACTTTGCGAGGCACCTCCGTGTGCCAAAAATAGGCCGCGGGCACAGCCGCGCCCAAAAATACGTGCCCGAAGGCCGGGGCGCCAAGTTCGTCCAGCGGAAAAAGGCCACAAAAACGGGTGGCCTATAGCCTTGGGGGGTGGGGCTGGCCAACTTCGTCCGCCGGACTCGGAATGGCGCGAGACTTTGCGAGGCGTCTCCGTGTGCCAAAAATAGGCCGCGGGCACAGCCGCGCCCAAAAATACGTATCCGAAGACCGGGGCGCCAAGTTCGTCCAGCGGAAAAAGGCCACAAAAACGGGTGGGCTATAGCCTTGGGGGGTGGGGCTGGCCAACTTCGTCCGCCGGACTTGGAATGGCGCGAGACATTGCGAGGAACCTCCGTGTGCCAAAAATAGGCCGCGGGCACAGCCGCGCCCAAAAATACGTGCCCGAAGGCCGGGGCGTCGAGTTCGTCCAACTGAAAAAGGCCACAAAAACGGGTGGGCTATTGCCTTGGGGGGTGGGGCTGGCCAACTTCGTCCGCCGGACTCGGCATGGCGCGAGACTTTGCAAGGCCCCTCCGTGTCCCAAAAATAGGCCGCGGGCACAGCCGCGCCAAAAAATACCCGCCCGAAGGCTGCGGGCACAGCCTAGTTCGTCTAGAGGTAAAAGGCCACAAAAACGGGTGGGCTATAGCCTTGTTGGGTGGGGCTGACCAACTTCGTCCGCCGGACTTGGAATGGCGCGAGACTTTGCGAGGCGCCTCCGTGTGCCAAAAATAGGCCGCGGGCACAGCCACGCCCAAAAATACCAGCCCGAAGGCCGGGGCGCCATGTTCGTCCAGCGGAAAAAGACCACAAAAATGGGTGGCCTATAGCCTTGGGGGGTGGGGCTGGCCAACTTCATCCGCCGGACTCGGAATGGCGCCAGACTTTACGAGGCATCTCCGTGTGCAAAAAATAGGCCGCGGTCACAGCCGCGCACAAAAATACCCGCCCGAAGGCCGGGGCGCCAAGTTCGTCCGGCGGAAAAAGGCCACAAAAACGGGTGGTCTATAGCCTTGGGGGGTGGGGCTAGCCAACTTCGTCCGCCGGACTCGGAATTGCGCGAGACTTTGCGAGGTCCCTCCGTGTCCCAAAAATAAGCAGTGGGCATAGCCGTGCCCAAAAATACACGCCCGAAGGCCGGGCCGCCAAGTTCGTCCAGCGGAAAAAGGCCACAAAAACGGGTGGGCTATAGCCTTGGGGGGTGGGGCTGGCCAACTTCGTCCGCCGGACTCGGAATGGCGCGAGACTTGGCGAGGTCCCTCCGTGTCCCAAAAATAAGCAGTGGGCATAGCCGTGCCCAAAAATACACGCCCGAAGGCCGGGCCGCCAAGTTCGTCCAGCGGAAAAAGGCCACAAAAACGGGTGGGCTATAGCCTTGGGGGGTGGGGCTGGCCAACTTCGTCTGCCGGACTCTGAATGGCGCGAGACTTTGCGAGGAGCCTCCGTGTGCGAAAAATAGGCCGCGGACACAGCCCCGCCCAGAAATACCCATCCGAAGGCCGGGGTGCCAAGTTCGTCCAGCTGAAAAAGGCCACAAAAACGGGTGGACTATAGCCTTGGTGGGTGGGGCTGGCCAACTTCGTCCGCCGGACTCGGAATGGCGCGAGACTTTGCGAGACGCCTCCGTGTGCCAAAAATAGGCCGCGGGCACAGCCGTACCCAAAAATACCCGCCCGAAGGCCGGGCCGCCAAGTTCGTCCTGCAGCAAAAGGCCACAAAAACAGGTGGGCTATAGCCTTGGGGGGTGGGGCTGGCAAACTTCGTCCGCCGGACTCGGAATGGCGCGAGACTTTGCGAGGTGCCTCCGTGTACCAAAAATAGGCCGCGGACACAGCCGTGCCCAAAAATACCCTCCCGAAGGCCGGGGCGCCAAGTTCGTCCTGCGGAAAAAGGCCACAAAAACGGGTGGGTTATAGCCTTGGGGGGTGGGGCTGGCCAATTTCGTCCGCCGGACTCGGAATGGTACGAGACTTTACGAGGCGCCTCCGTGTGCCAAAAATAGGCCGCGGGCACAGCCGCGCCCAAAAATACCCGCCCGAAGGCCGGGGCGCCAAGTTCGTCCAGCGGTAAAAGGCCACAAAAACGGGTGGGCTATAGCCTTGGGGGGTGGGTCTGGCCAACTTCGTCCGCTGGACTCGTAATGGCGCGAGACTTTGCGAGGCTCCTCCGTGTGCCAAAAATAGGCTGCGGGCACAGCCGCGCCCAAAAATACCAGCCCGAAGGCCGGGGCGCCAAGTTCGTCCTGCGGAAAAAGTCCACAAAAACGGGTGGGCTATAGCCTTGGGGGGTGGGGCTTGCCAACTTCGTCCGCCGGACTCGGAATGGCGCGAGACTTTGCGAGGCACCTCCGTGTGCCAAAAATAGGCCGCGGGCACAGCCGCACACAAAAATACCCGCCCGAAGGCCGGGGCGCCAAGTTCGTCCAGCGGAAAAAGGCCACAAAAACGGGTGGGCTATAGCCTTGGGGGGTGGGTCTGGCCAACTTCGTCCGCTGGACTCGTAATGGCGCGAGACTTTGCGAGGCTCCTCCGTGTGCCAAAAATAGGCCGCGGGCACAGCCGCGCCCAAAAATACCCGCCCGAAGGCCGGGGCGCCAAGTTCGTCCTGCGGAAAAAGTCCACAAAAACGGGTGGGCTATAGCCTTGGGGGGTGGGGCTTGCCAACTTCGTCCGCCGGACTCGGAATGGCGCGAGACTTTGCGAGGCACCTCCGTGTGCCAAAAATAGGCCGCGGGCACAGCCGCGCCCAAAAATACCCGCCCGAAGGCCGGGGCGCCAAGTTCGTCCAGCGGTAAAAGGCCACAAAAACGGGTGGGCTATAGCCTTGGGGGGTGGGTCTGGCCAACTTCGTCCGCTGGACTCGTAATGGCGCGAGACTTTGCGAGGCTCCTCCGTGTGCCAAAAATAGGCTGCGGGCACAGCCGCGCCCAAAAATACCCGCCCGAAGGCCGGGGCGCCAAGTTCGTCCTGCGGAAAAAGTCCACAAAAACGGGTGGGCTATAGCCTTGGGGGGTGGGGCTTGCCAACTTCGTCCGCCGGACTCGGAATGGCGCGAGACTTTGCGAGGCACCTCCGTGTGCCAAAAATAGGCCGCGGGCACAGCCGTACCCAAAAATACCCGCCCGAAGGCCGGGGCGCCAAGTTCGTCCAGCGGAAAAAGGCCACAAAAATGGGTGGGCTATAGCCTTGGGGGGTGGGGCCGGCCCACTTCGTCCGCCGGACTCGGAATGTCGCGAGACTTTGCGAGGCGCCTATGTGTGCCAAAAATAGGCCCTGGGCACAGCCGCGCCCAAAAATACCCGCCCGAAGGCCGGGGCGCCAAGTTCGTCCAGCGGAAAAAGGCCACAAAAACGGGTGGGCTATAGCCTTGTGGGGTGGGGCTGGCCAACTTCGTCTGCCGCACTCGGAATGGCGCGAGACTTTTCGAGGTGCCTCCGTGTGCCAAAAGTAGGCCGCGGGCACAGCCACGCCCAAAAATACCCGCCCGAAGGCCGGGGCGCCAAGTTCGTCCAGCGGTAAAAGGCCACAAAAACGGGTGGGCTATAGCCTTGGGGGGTGTGGCTGGCCGACTTCGTCCGCCGGACTCGTAATGGCGCGAGACTTTACGAGGCGCCTCCGTGTGCCAAAAATAGGCCGCGGGCACAGCCGCGCCCAAAAATACCCGCCCGAAGGCCGGGGCGCCAAGTTCGTCCTGCGGAAAAAGGCCACAAAAACGGGTGGGCTATAGCCTTGGGGGGTGGGGCTGGCCAACTTCGTCCAACGGACTCGGAATGGCGCGAGACTTTGCGAGGTGCCTCCGTGTACCAAAAATAGGCCGTGGACACAGCCATGCCCAAAAATACCCTCCCGAAGGCCGGGGCGCCAAATTCGTCCTGCGGAAAAAGGCCACAAATACGGGTGGGCTATAGCCTTGGGGGATGGGGCTGGCCAACTTCGTCCGCCGGACTCGGAAAGGCGCGAGAATTTGCGAGGCACCTCCGTGTGCCAAAAATAGTCCGCGGGCACAGCCGCGCCCAAAAATACCCGCCCGAAGACCGGGGCGCCAAGTTCGTCTAGCGGTAAAAGGCCACAAAAACGGGTGGGCTATAGCCTTGGGGGGTCGGGCTGGCGAACTTCGTCCGCCGGACTCGGAATGGCGCGAGACTTTGCGAGGGGCCTCCGTGTGCCAAAAATAGGCCGCGGGCACAGCCGCGCCCAAAAATAACCGCCCGAAGGCCGGGCCGCCAAGTTCGTCCAGCGGAAAAAGGCCACAAAAATGGGTGGGCTATAGCCTTGGGGGGTGGGGCCGGCCCACTTCGTCCGCCGGACTCGGAATGTCGCGAGACTTTGCGAGGCGCCTATGTGTGCCAAAAATAGGCCCTGGGCACAGCCGCGCCCAAAAATACCCGCCCGAAGGCCGGGGCGCCAAGTTCGTCCAGCGGAAAAAGGCCACAAAAACGGGTGGGCTATAGCCTTGGGGGGTCGGGCTGGCGAACTTCTCCCGCCGGACTCGGAATGGCGCGAAACTTTGTGAGGGGCCTCCGTGTGCCGAAAATAGGCCACGGGCACAGCCGCGCCCAAAAATGACCTCCCGAAGGCCGGGGCGCCAGGATCGTCCAGCGGTAAAAGGCCACAAAAACGGGTGGGCTATAGCCTTGGGGGGTGGAGCAGGCCAACTTCGTCCGCCGGACTCGGAATGGCGCGAGACTATGCGAGGCACCTCCGTGCGCCAAAAATAAGCCGCGGGCACAGCCGCGCCCAAAAATACCCGCCCGAAGGCCGGGGCGCGAAATTCGTCCAGCGGTAAAAGGCCACAAAAACGGGTGGGCTATAGCCTTGGGGGGTGGGGCTGGCCTACTTCGTCCGCCGGACTCGGAATGGCGCGAGACTTTGCGAGGGGCCTCCGTATGCCAAAACTAGGCAGTGGGCACAGCCGCGCCCAAAAATAACCGCCCGAAGGCCGGGGCGCCAAGGTCGTCCAGCGTAAAAAGGCCACAAAAACGGGTGGGCTATAGCCTTGGGGGGTGGGGCTGGCCAACTACGTCCGCCGGACTAGGAATGGCGCGAGACTTTTCGAGGGGCCTCCGTGTACCAAAAATAGGCCGAGGGCATAGGCGCGCGCAAAAATAACCGCCCGAAGGCTGGGGCGCCAAGTTCGTCCAGCGGAAAAAGGCCAAAAAAACGTGTGGGCTATTGCCTTGGGGGGTGGGGCTGGCCAACTTAGTCCGCCGGACTCGGAATGGCACGAGACTTTGCGAGGGGCCTCCATGTGGCAAAAATAGGCCGCGGGCACAGCCGCGCCCAAAAATAACCTCCCGAAGGCCGGGGCGCCAAGTTCGTCCAGCGGAAAAAGGCCACAAAAACGGGTGGGCTATAGCCTTGGGGGGTGGGGCTGGCCAACTTCGTCCGCCGGGCTCGGAATGGCGCGAGACTTTACGAGGGGCCTCCATGTGCCAAAAATAGGCCGCGGACACAGCCGTACCCAAAAATAACCGCCCGAAGGCCGGGGCGCCAAGTTCGTCCAGCGGAAAAAGGCCACAAAAACGGGTGGGCTATAGCCTTGGGGGGTGGGGCTGGCCAACTTAGTCCGCCGGACTCGGAATGGCGCGAGACTTTGCGAGGGGCCTCCGTGTGCCAAAAATAGGCCGCGGGCACAGCTGCGCCCAAAAATAACCTCCCGAAGGCCGCGGCGCCAAGTTCGTCCAGCGAAAAAAGGCCACAAAAACGGGTGGGCTATAGCCTTGGGGGGTGGGGCTTGCCAACTTCGTCCGCCGGACTCGGAATGGGGAGAGACATTGCGAGGGTCCTCCGTATTCCAAAAATAGGCTGCGGGCGCAGCCGCGCTCAAAAATAACCGCCCGACGGCCGGGGCGCCAAGTTCGTCCAGCGGAAAAAGGCCACAAAAACGGGTGGGCTATAGCCTTGGGGGGTGGGGCTGGCCAACTTAGTCCGCCGGACTCAGAATGGCGCGAGACTTTGCGAGGGGCCTCCGTGTGCCAAAAATAGGCCGCGGGCACAGCCGCGCCCAAAAATAACCGCCCGAAGGCCGGGGCGCCAAGTTCGTCCAGTGGAAAAAGACCACAAAAACGGGTGGGCTATAGCCTTGGGGGGTGGGGCTAGCCAACTTCGTCCGCCGGACTCGGAATGGCTCGAGACTTTGCGAGGTGCCTCCGCGTGACAAAAATAGGCCGCGGACACAGCCGCGCCCAAAAATACCTGCCCGAAGGCCGCGGCGCCAAGTTCGTCCAGCGGAAAAAGGCCACAAAAACGGGTGGGCTATAGCCTTGGGGGGTGGGGCTGGCCAACTTCGTCCGCCGGACTCGGAATGGGGAGAGACTTTGCGAGGGTCCTCCGTTTTCCAAAAATAGGCTGCGGGCACAGCCGCGCTCAAAAATAACCGCCCGACGGCCGGGGCGCCAAGTTCGTCCAGCGGAAAAAGGCCATAAAAACGGGTGGGCTATAGCCTTGGGGGGTGGGGCTGGCCAACTTAGTCCGCTGGACTCAGAATGGCGCGAGAATTTGCGAGGGGCCTCCGTGTGCCAAAAATAGGCCGCGGGCACAGCCGCGCCCAAAAATAACCGCCCGAAGGTCGGGGCGCCAAGTTCGTCCAGTGGAAAAAGACCACAAAAACGGGTGGGCTATAGCCTTGGGGGGTGGGGCTGGCCAACTTCGTCCGCCGGACTCGGAATGGCTCGAGACATTGCGAGGCGCCTCCGTGTGACAAAAATAGACCGCGGGCACAGCCGCGTCCAAAAATACCTGCCCGAAGGCCTGGGCGCCAAGTTCGTCCAGCGGAAAAAGGCCACAAAAACGGGTGGCCTATAGCCTTGGGGGGTGGGGCTGGCCAACTTCGTCCGCCGAACTCGGAATGGCGCGAGACTTCTCGAGGGGCCTCTGTGTCCCAAAAATAGGCCGTGGGCACAGCCGCGCCCAAAAATAACCGCCCGAAGGCCGGGGCGCCAAGTTCGTCCAGCGGAAAAAGGCCACAAAAACGGGTGGGCTATAGCCTTGGGGGGTGGGGCTGGCCGACTTCGTCCGCCGGACTCGGAATGGTGCGAGAATTTGTGAGGGGCCTCCGTGTGCCAAAAATAGGCTGCGGGCACAGCCGCGGCCAAAAATAACCTCCAGAAGGCCGGGGCGCCAAGTTCGTCCATCGGAAAAAGGCCACAAAAACGGGTGGGCTATAGCCTTGGGGGGTGGGGCTGGCCAACTTAGTCCGCTGGACTCAGAATGGCGCGAGACTTTGCGAGGGGCCTCCGTGTGCCAAAAATAGGCCGCGGGCACAGCCGCGCCCAAAAATAACCGCCCGAAGGTCGGGGCGCCAAGTTCGTCCAGTGGAAAAAGACCACAAAAACGGGTGGGCTATAGCCTTGGGGGGTGGGGCTGGCCAACTTCGTCCGCCGGACTCGGAATGGCTCGAGACATTGCGAGGCGCCTCCGTGTGACAAAAATAGACCGCGGGCACAGCCGCACCCAAAAATACCTGCCCGAAGGCCTGGGCGCCAAGTTCGTCCAGCGGAAAAAGGCCACAAAAACGGGTGGCCTATAGCCTTGGGGGGTGGGGCTGGCCAACTTCGTCCGCCGAACTCGGAATGGCGCGAGACTTCTCGAGGGGCCTCTGTGTCCCAAAAATAGGCCGTGGGCACAGCCGCGCCCAAAAATAACCGCCCGAAGGCCGGGGCGCCAAGTTCGTCCAGCGGAAAAAGGCCACAAAAACGGGTGGGCTATAGCCTTGGGGGGTGGGGCTGGCCAACTTCGTCCGCCGGACTCGGAATGGTGCGAGAATTTGTGAGGGGCCTCCGTGTGCCAAAAATAGGCTGCGGGCACAGCCGCGGCCAAAAATAACCTCCAGAAGGCCGGGGCGCCAAGTTCGTCCATCGGAAAAAGGCCCCAAAAACGGTTGGGCAATAGCCTTGGGGGGTGGGGCTGGCCAACTTCGTCCGCCGGACTCGGATTGGCGCGAGACTTTGCGACGGGCCTCCGTATGCCAAAATTAGGCCGTGGGCACAGCCGCTCCCAAAAATAACAGCCCGAAGGCCGGGGCGCCGAGCTCATCCAGCGGAAAAGGGCCACAAAAACGAGCGGGCTATAGCCTTGGGAGGTGGGGCTTGCGAACATAGTCCACCGGACTTGGAATGGTGCGAGACATTGCGAGGGGCCTCCGTGTGCCAAAAATAGGCCGTTGGCACAGCCGCGCCCAAAAATAACTGCCCGAAGGCCGGGGCGCCAAGTACGTCCAGCGGAAAAAGGCCACAAAAACGGGTGGGCTATAGCCTTGGGGGGTGGGGCTAGCCCACTTCGTCCGCCGGACTCGGAATGGCGCGAGACTTTACGAGGGGCCTCTGTATGCCAAACTTAGGCCACGGGCAAAGACGCGCCCAAAAATTACCGCCTGAAGGCCGGGGCGCCAAGTTCGTCTAGCGGAAAAAGGCCCCAAAAACGGGTGGGCTATAGCCTTGGGGGGTGGGGCTGGCCAACTTCGTCCGCCGTACTCGGAATGGCGCGAGACTTTGCGAGGGGCCTCCGTATGCCAAAATTAGGCCGTGGGCACAGCCGCTCCCAAAAATAACCGCCCGAAGGCCGGGGCGCCGAGTTCGTCCAGCGGAAAAGGGCCACAAAAACGGGTGGGCTATAGCCTTGTGAGGTGGGGTTGGCCAACTTCGTCCGCCGGACTCGGAATGGCGCGAGACTTTACGAGGGGCCTCCGTATGCCAAAATTAGGCCGTGGGCATAGCCGCTCCCAAAAATAACTGCCCGAAGGCCGGGGCGCCGAGTTCGTCCAGCGGAAAAGAGCCACAAAAACGGGTGGGCTATAGCCTTGTGAGGTGGGGCTTGCCAACTTCGTCCGCCGATAGCCTTGGGGGGTGGGGCTGGCCAACTTCGTCCGCCGGACTCGGAATGGCGCGAAACTTTGCGAGGTTCCTCCGTGTGCCTAAAATAGGCCGCGGGTATAGCCGCGCCCAAAAATAACTGCCCGAAGGCCGGGGCGCCAAGTTCGTCCAGCAGAAAAAGGCCACAAAAACTGGTGGGCTATAGCCTTGGGGGGTGGGGCTGGCCAACTTTGTCTGCCGGACTCGGAATGGCGAGAGACTTTGCGAGTTGCCTCTGTGTGCCAAAAATAGGCCGCGGGTACAGCCGCACCCAAAAATAACCACCCGAAGGCCGGGGCTCCAAGTTTGTCCAGCAGAAAAAGGACACAAAAACGGGTGGGCTATAGCCTTGGGGGGTGGGGCTGGCCAACTTCGTATGCCGGACTCGGAATGGCGCGAAACTTTGCGAGGTCTCTCCGTGAGCCTAAAATAGGCCGCGGGCACAGCCGCGCCCAAAAATAACCACCCGAAGGCCGGGGCGCCAAGTTCGTGTAGCGGAAAAAGGCCACAAAAACGGGTGGGCTATAGCCTTGGGGGGTGGGGCTGGCCAACTTCGTCCGCCGGTCTCGGAATGGCGCGAGAATTTGCGAGGCTCTCCGTGTTCTAAAAATAGGCCGCGGGCACAGCCGCGCCCAAAAATAACTGCCCGAAGGACGGGGCGCCAAGTTCGTCCAGCTGAAAAAGGCCACAAAAATACGTGGGCTATAGCCTTGGGGGGTGGGGCTGGCCAACTTCGTCCGCCGGACTCGGAATGGCGCGAGACTTTGCGAGGCACCTCCGTGTGCCAAAAATAGGCCGCGGACACAGCCGAACGCAAAAAAACCGGCCAGAAGGCCGGGACCCCATGTTCATCCAGCGGAAAAAAGACAGAAAAACGGGTGGGCTATAGCCTTGGGGGTGGGGCTGGCCAACTTCGTCTGCCGGACTCGGAATGGCGCGAGACTTTGCGAGTTGCCTCTGTGTGCCAAAAATAGGCCGTGGGCAAAGCCGCGTAACAAAAATAACCGCCCGAAGGTCGGGGCGCCAAGTTTTTCCAGCAGAAAAAGGCCACAAAAACGGGTGGGCTATAGCCTTGGGGGGTGGGGCTGGCCAACTTCGTCCGCCGGACTCGGAATGGCGTGAGACTTTGTGAGTCACCTCCGTGTGCCAAAAATAGGTCGCGGGCACAGCCGCACCCAAAAATAACCCCCCGAAGGTCGGCGCGCCCAAACCCCCCAGCGGAAAAATGACCAAAAAACGGGTAGGCTATAGCCTTGGGGGGAGGGGCTGGCCTACTTCGTCCGCCGGACTCGGAATGGGGCGAGACTTTGTGAGTGGCCTCCGCGTGCCAAAAATAGGCCGCAGGCACAGCCGCGCCCAAAAATAACCCCCTGAAGGTCGGCGCGCCCATACCCCCCAGCGGAAAAATGGCCAAAAAACGGGTGGGCTACAGCCTTGGGGGGAGGGGCAGGCGAACTTCGTCCGCCGGACTCGGAATGGGGCAAGACTTTGCGAGCGGCCTCCGCGTGCCAAAAATAGGCCGCGGCCAGCGCCCAAAAATAAACCCCGAAGGTCGGCGAGCCCAAACCTCCCAGCGGAAAAATGGCGAAAAAACGGGTGGGCTATAGCCTTGGGGGGAGGGGCAGGCGAACTTCGTCCGCCGGACTCGGAATGGGGCGAGACTTTGCGAGCAGTCTCCGCGTACCAAATATAGGCCGCGGGCACAGCCGCACCCAAAAATAACCCCCCGAAGGTCGGCGCGCCCAAACCCCCCAGCGGAAAAATGGCCAAAAAACGGGTGCGCTATAGCCTTGGGTGGAGGGGCTGGCCAACTTCGTCCGCCGAACTCGGAATAGGGCGAGACTTTTCGAGGTGCCTCCGTGTGCCAAAAAAAGGGCCGCGGGCACAGCCGCGCCCAAAAATACCCTCCCCAAGGCCGGGGCACCAAGTTCGTCCAGCGGAAAAACGCCACAAAAACGAGTGGGCTATAGCCTTGGTGGGTGGGGCTGGCCAACTTCGTCCGCCGGACTCGGAATGGGGCGAGACTTTGCGAGCGGCCTCCGTGAGCCAAAAATAGGCCGCGGGCACAGCCGCACCCAAAAATAACACCCCGAAGGTCGGCGCGCCCAAACCTCCCAGCGGAAAAATGGCCCAAAAATGGGTGGGCTATACCCTTGGGGGGAGGGGCAGGCGAACTTCGTTCGCCGGACTCGGAATGGGGCGAGACTTTGTGAGTGGCCTCCGCGTGCCAAAAATAGGCCGTGGGCACAGCCGCGCCCAAAAATAACCCCCCGAAGGTCGGCGCGCCCAAACCCCCCAGCGGAAAAATGGCCAAAAAACGGGTGCGCTATAGCCTTGGGTGGAGGGGCTGGTCCACTTCGTCCGCCGAACTCGGAATAGGACGAGACTTTGCGAGCGGCCTCCGCGTACCAAAAATAGGCCACGGGCACAGCCGCGCCCAAAAAAACCCGCCCCAAGGCCGGGGCACCCAGTTCGTCCAACGGAAAAAGGCCACAAAAACGAGTGGGCTATAGCCTTGGTGGGTGGGGCTGGCCCACTTCGTCCGCCGGACTCGGAATGGCGCGAGACTTTGCGAGGCACCTCCGTGTGCCAAAAATAGGCCTTGGGCACAGCCGTAACCAAAAATAACCCCCCGAAGGTCGGCGCGCCCAAACCCCCCAGCGGAAAAATGGCCAAAAAACGGGTGGGCTATAGCCTTGGGGGGAGGGGCAGGCAAACTTCGTCCGCCGGACTCGGAATGGGGCGAGACTTTGCGAGGGGCATCGGGGTGCCAAAAATATGCCACGGGCTAAGCCGTGCTCGAAGGTCGTGGTGCCAAAACCCCCCAGCGGAAAAATGGTCAAAGAACGGGTGGGCTATAGCCTTGGTTGGGGGCGCGGTAGAAGTTTGTCCGCCGGACTCGGAATGGGGCGAGACATTGCGAGGGGCCTCGGGTTGCCAAAAATAAGCCGCGGGCAAAGCCGCGCCAAAAAATAAGCGCCCTAAGGTCGTGGTGCCAAAACCACCCAGCGGAAAAATGCCCAAAAAACGGGTGGGCTATAGCCTTGATGGGGGGCGCGGGCGAAGTTCTTCCGCCGGACTCGGAATGGGGTGAGACTTTGCGAGGGGCCTCGGGGTGCCAAAAATAAGCGCCCGAAGGTCGTGGTGCCAAAACCCGCCAGCGGAAAAATTGCCAAAAAACGGGTGGGCTAAAGCCTTGGTGGGGGGCGCAGCGGTTCGTCTCTGCGGACTCGGAATGGGGCGAGACTTTGCGAGGGGCCTCGGGGTGCCAAAATAAGCCGCGGGCAAAGCCGCACTAAAAATAAGCGCCCGAAGGTCGTGGTGCCAAAACCCCAGCGGAAAAATGGCTAAAAACGGGTGGGCTATAGCCTTGGTGGGGCGCGGGGCGAAGTTCGTCCGCCGGACTCGGAATGGGGCGAGACTTTGCGAGGCCTCGGGTGCCAACCATAAGCCGCAGGCAAAGCCGTGCCTAAAAATAAGCCCCCAAAGGTCGTGGTGCCAAAACTCCCAGCGGAAAAATGGCTAAAAACGGGTGGGCTATAGCCTTGGTGGGGGCGTGGTTTGTTCGTCCGCCGGACTCGGAATGGGGCGAGACTTTGCGAGGGGCCTCGGGGTGCCAAAAATAAGCCGCGGACAAAGCCGCGCCAAATAATAAGCGCCCGAAGGTCGTGGTGCCAAAACCACCCAGCGGAAAAATGCCCAAAAAACGGGTGGGCTATAGCCTTGATGGGGGGCGCGGGCGAAGTTCGTCTGCCGGACTCGGAATGGAGCGAGACTTTGCGAGGGGCCTCGGGGTGCCAAAAATAAGCCGCGGGCAAAGCCGTACCAAAAAATAAGCACCCGAAGGTCGTGGTACCAAAACCCCCCAGCGGAAAAATGCCCAAAAAACAGGTGGGCGATAGCCTTGATGGGGGGCGAGGGCGAAGTTCTTCCGCCGGACTCGGAATGGGGTGAGACTTTGCGAGGGGCCTCAGGGTGCCAAAAATAAGCGCCCGAAGGTCGTGGTGCCAAAACCCGCCAGCGGTAAAATGGCCAAAAAACGGGTGGGCTAAAGCCTTGGTGGGGGGCGCGGGCGAAGTTCGTCTGCCGGACTCGGAATGGGGCGAGACTTTGCGAGGGGCCTCGGGGTGCCAAAAATTAAGCCGCGGGCAAAGCCGTGCCAAAAAATAAGTTCCCGAAGGTCGTGGTGCCAAAATCCCCCCGCGGAAAAATGGCCAAAAAACGGGTGGGCTATAGCCTTGATGGGGGGCGCGGGCGAAGTTCGTCCGCCGGACTCGGAATGGGGCGAGACTTTGCGAGGGATGTCGGGGTGCCAAAAATATGCCACGACGAAAGCCGCACACAAAAATAAGCGCCCGAAGGTCGTGGTGCCAAAGCCCCCCAGCGGAAAAATGGCCAAAGAACGGGTGGGCTATAGCCTTGGTTGGGGGCGCGGGAGAAGTTCGTCCGCCGGACTCGGAATGGGGCGAGACGTTGCAAGGGGCCTCGGGTTGCCAAAAATAAGCCGCGGGCAAAGCCGCGCCAAAAAATAAGCGCCTGAAGGTCGTGGTGCCAAAACCCCCCAGCGGAAAAATGCCCAAAAAACGGGTGGGCTATAGCCTTGATGGGGGGCGCGGGCGAAGTTCTTCCGCCGGACTCGGAATGGGTTGAGACTTTGCGAGGGGCCTCGGGGTGCCAAAAATAAGCCGCGTCCAAAAATAAGTGTCCGAAGGTCGTGGTGCCAAAACCCCCCAGCGGAAAAATGGCCAAAAAACGGGTGGGCTACAGCCTTTGTCGGGGGCGCTGGCGAAGTTCGTCCGCCGGACTCGGAATGGGTCGAGACTTTGCGAAGGGCCTCGGGGTGCCAAAAATAATCCACGGGCAAAGCCGCGCCCAAAAATAAGCCCCCGAAGGTCGTGGTGCCAAAACTCCCCAGCGGAAAAATGGCTAAAAAACGGGTGGGCTATAGCCTTGGTGGGGGGCGTGGTCGAAGTTCGTCCGCCGGACTCGGAATGGGGCGAGACTTTGCGAGGGGCCTCGGGGTGCCAAAAATAAGCCGCGGACAAAGCCGCGCCAAAAAATAAGCGCCCGAAGGTCGTGGTGCCAAAACCACCCAGCGGAAAAATGCCCAAAAAACGGGTGGGCTATAGCCTTGATGGGGGGCGCGGGCGAAGTTCGTCTGCCGGACTCGGAATGGGGCGAGACTTTGCGAGGGGCCTCGGGGTGCCAAAAATAAGCCGCGGGCAAAGCCGTACCAAAAAATAAGCGCCCGAAGGTCGTGGTACCAAAACCCCCCAGCGGAAAAATGCCCAAAAAACAGGTGGGCTATAGCCTTGATGGGGGGCGCGGGCGAAGTTCTTCCGCCGGACTCGGAATGGGGTGAGACTTTGCGAGGGGCCTCGGGGTGCCAAAAATAAGCGCCCGAAGGTCGTGGTGCCAAAACCCGCCAGCGGTAAAATGGCCAAAAAACGGGTGAGCTAAAGCCTTGGTGGGGGGCGCGGGCGAAGTTCGTCTGCCGGACTCGGAATGGGGCGAGACTTTGCGAGGGGCCTCGGGGTGCCAAAAATAAGCCGCGGGCAAAGCCGTGCCAAAAAATAAGCGCCCGAAGGTCGTGGTGCCAAAACCCCCCCGCGGAAAAATGGCCAAAAAACGGGTGGGCTATAGCCTTGATGGGGGGCGCGGGCGAAGTTCGTCCGCCGGACTCGGAATGGGGCGAGACTTTGCGAGGGATGTCGGGGTGCCAAAAATATGCCACGACGAAAGCCGCGCACAAAAATAAGCGCCCGAAGGTCGTGGTGCCAAAACCCCCCAGCGGAAAAATGGCCAAAGAACGGGTGGGCTATAGCCTTGGTTGGGGGCGCGGGAGAAGTTCGTCCGCCGGACTCGGAATGGGGCGAGACGTTGCAAGGGGCCTCGGGTTGCCAAAAATAAGCCGCGGGCAAAGCCGCGCCAAAAAATAAGCGCCCGAAGGTCGTGGTGCCAAAACCCCCCAGCGGAAAAATGCCCAAAAAACGGGTGGGCTATAGCCTTGATGGGGGGCGCGGGCGAAGTTCTTCCGCCGGACTCGGAATGGGTTGAGACTTTGCGAGGGGCCTCGGGGTGCCAAAAATAAGCCGCGTCCAAAAATAAGTGTCCGAAGGTCGTGGTGCCAAAACCCCCCAGCGGAAAAATTGCCAAAAAACGGGTGGGCTAAAGCCTTGGTGGGGGGCGCAGGCGAAGTTCGTCTGCCGGACTCGGAATGGGGCGAGACTTTGCGAGGGGCCTCGGGGTGCCAAAAATAAGCCGCGGGCAAAGCCGTACCAAAAAATAAGCACCCGAAGGTCGTGGTGCCAAAACCCCCCAGCGGAAAAATGGCTAAAAAACGGGTGGGCTATAGCCTTGGTGGGGGGCGCGGGCGAAGTTCGTCCGCCGGACTCGGAATGGGTCGAGACTTTGCGAAGGGCATCGGGGTGCCAATAATAATCCACGGGCAAAGCCGCGCCCAAAAATAAGCCCCCGAAGGTCGTGGTGCCAAAACTCCCCAGCGGAAAAATGGCTAAAAAACGGGTGGGCTATAGTCTTGGTGGGGGGCGTGGTCGAAGTTCGTCCGCCGGACTCGGAATGGGGCGAGACTTTGCGAGGGGCCTCGGGGTGCCAAAAATAAGCCGCGGACAAAGCCGCGCCAAAAAATAAGCGCCCGAAGGTCGTGGTGCCAAAACCACCCAGCGGAAAAATGCCCAAAAAACGGGTGGGCTATAGCCTTGATGGGGGGCGCGGGCGAAGTTCGTCTGCCGGACTCGGAATGGGGCGAGACTTTGCGAGGGGCCTCGGGGTGCCAAAAATAAGCCGCGGGAAAAGCCGTACCAAAAAATAAGCGCCCGAAGGTCGTGGTGCCAAAACCCCCCAGCGGAAAAATGCCCAAAAAACAGGTGGGCTATAGCCTTGATGGGGGGCGCGGGCGAAGTTCTTCCGCCGGACTCGGAATGGGGTGAGACTTTGCGAGGGGCCTCGGGGTGCCAAAAATAAGCGCCCGAAGGTCGTGGTGCCAAAACCCGCCAGCGGAAAAATGGCCAAAAAACGGGTGGGCTAAAGCCTTGGTGGGGGGCGCGGGCGAAGTTCGTCTGCCGGACTCGGAATGGGGCGAGACTTTGCGAGGGGCCTCGGGGTGCCAAAAATAAGCCGCGGGCAAAGCCGTACCAAAAAATAAGCGCCCGAAGGTCGTGGTGCCATAACCCCCCCGCGGAAAAATGGCCAAAAAACGGGTGGGCTATAGCCTTGATGGGGGGCGCGGGCGAAGTTCGTCCGCCGGACTCGGAATGGGGCGAGACTTTGCGAGTATTGTCGGGGTGCCAAAAATATGCCACGACGAAAGCCGCGCACAAAAATAAGCGCCCGAAGGTCGTGGTGCCAAAGCCCCCCAGCGGAAAAATGGCCAAAGAACGGGTGGGCTATAGCCTTGGTTGGGGGCGCGGGAGAAGTTCGTCCGCCGGACTCGGAATGGAGCGAGACGTTGCAAGGGGCCTCGGGTTGCCAAAAATAAGCCGCGGGCAAAGCCGCGCCAAAAAATATGCGCCCGAAGGTCGTGGTGCCAAAACCCCCCAGCGGAAAAATGCCCAAAAAACGGGTGGGCTATAGCCTTGATGGGGGGCGCGGGCGAAGTTCTTCCGCCGGACTCGGAATGGGTTGAGACTTTGCGAGGGGCCTCGGGGTGCCAAAAATAAGCCGCGTCCAAAAATAAGTGTCCGAAGGTCGTGGTGCCAAAACCCCCCAGCGGAAAAATGGCCAAAAAACGGGTGGGCTACAGCCTTTGTCGGGGGCGCGGGCGAAGTTCGTCCGCCGGACTCGGAATGGGTCGAGACTTTGCGAAGGGCCTCGGGGTGCCAAAAATAATCCACGGGCAAAGCCGCGCCCAAAAATAAGCCCCCGAAGGTCGTCGTGCCAAAACCCCCCAGCGGAAAAATGGCTAAAAAACGGGTGGGCTATAGCCTTGGTGGGGGGCGCGTGCGAAGTTCGTCCGCCGGACTCGGAATGGGGCGAGACTTTGCGAGGGGCGTCGGGGTGCCAAAAATATGCCACGGGCAAAGCCACACCCGAAGGTCGTGGTGCCAAAACCCCCCAGCGGAAAAATGCCCAAAAAACGGGTGGGCTATAGCCTTGATGGGGGGCGCGGGCGAAGTTCTTCCGCCGGACTCGGAATGGGGTGAGACTTTGCGAGGGGCCTCGGGGTGCCAAAAATAAGCGCCCGAAGGTCGTGGTGCCAAAACCCGCCAGCGGAAAAATGGTCAAAAAACGGGTGGGCTAAAGCCTTGGTGGGGGGCGCGGGAGAAGTTTGTCTGCCGGACTCGGAATGGGGCGAGACTTTGCGAGGGGCCTCGGGGTGCCAAAAATAAGCAGCGGGCAAAGCCGTTTCAAAAAATAAGCGCCCGAAGGTCGTGGTGCCAAAACCCCCCAGCGGAAAAATGCCCAAAAAACAGGTGGGCTATAGCCTTGATGGGGGGCACGGGCGAAGTTCTTCTGCCGGACTCGGAATGGGGTGAGACTTTGCGAGGGGCCTCGGGGTGCCAAACATAAGCGCCCGAAGGTCGTGGTACCAAAACCCGCCAGCGGAAAAATGGCCAAAAAACGGGTGGGCTAAAGCCTTGGTGGGGGGCGCGGGCGAAGTTCGTCTGCCGGACTCGGAATGGGGCGAGACTTTGCGAGGGATGTCGGGGTGCCAAAATAAGCCGCTGGCAAAGCCGTATTAAAAATAAGCGCCCGAAGGTCGTGGTGGCAAAACCCCCCGGCGGAAAAATGGCCAAAAAACGGGTGGGCTATAGCCTTGATGGGGGGCGCGGGCGAAGTTCGTCCGCCGGACTCAGAATGGGGCGAGACTTTGCGAGGGATGTCGGGGTGCCAAAAATATGCCACGACGAAAGCCGCGCACAAAAATAAGCGCCCGAAGGTCGTGGTGCCAAAACCCCCCAGCGGAAAAATGGCCAAAAAACGGGTGGGCTATAGCCTTGGTGGGGGGCGCGGGCGAAGTTAGTCCGCCGGACTCGGAATGGGGCGAGACTTTGCGAGGGGCATCGGGGTGCCAAATGCCGCGGGAAAAGCCGCGCCCGAAGGTCGTGGTGCCAAAACCCCCCAGCGGAAAAATGGACAAAGAACAGGTGGGCTATAGCCTTGGTTGGGGGCGCGGGGGAAATTCGTCCGCCGGACTCGGAATGGTGCGAGACGTTGCAAGGGGCCTCGGGTTGCCAAAAATAAGCCGCGGGCAAAGCCGCGCCAAAAAATAAGCGCCCGAAGGTCGTGGTGCCAAAACCCCCGAGCGGAAAAATGCCCAAAAAACGGGTGGGCTATAGCCTTGATGGGGGGCGCGGGCGAAGTTCTTCCGCCGGACTCGGAATGGGTTGAGACTTGGCGAGGGGCCTCGGGGTGCCAAAAATAAGCCGCGTCCAAAAATAAGTGTCCGAAGGTCGTGGTGCCAAAACCCCCCAGCGGAAAAATGGCAAAAAAACGGGTGGGCTACAGCCTTTGTCGGGGGCGCGGGCGAAGTTCGTCCGCCGGACTCGGAATAGGGCGAGACTTTGCGAAGGGCCTCGGGGTGCCAAAAATAATCCACGGGCAAAGCCGCGCCCAAAAATAAGCCCCCGAAGGTCGTCGTGCCAAAACCCCCCAGCGGAAAAATGGATAAAAAACGGGTGGGCTATAGCCTTGGTGGGGGGCGCGGGCGAAGTTCGTCCTCCGGCCTCGGAATGGGGCGAGACTTTGCGAGGGGCCTCGGGTTGCCAAAAATAAGCCGCGGGCAAAGCCGCGCCAAAAAATAAGCGCCCGAAGGTCGTGGTGCGAAAACCCCCCAGCGGAAAAATGCCCAAAAAACGGGTGGGCTATAGCCTTGATGGGGGGCGCGGGCGAAGTTCTTCCGCCGGACTCGGAATGGGGTGAGACTTTGCGAGGGGCCTCGGGGTGCCAAAAATAAGCGCCCGAAGGTCGTGGTGCCAAAACCCGCCAGCGGAAAAATGGTCAAAAAACGGGTGGGCTAAAGCCTTGGTGGGGGGCGCGGGCGAAGTTCGTCTGCCGGACTCGGAATGGGGTGAGACTTTGAGAGGGGCCTCGGGGTACCAAAAATAAGCAGCGGGCAAAGCCGTTTCAAAAAATAAGCGCCCGAAGGTCGTGGTGCCAAAACCCCCCAGCGGAAAAATGCCCAAAAAACAGGTGGGCTATAGCCTTGATGGGGGGCGCGGGCGAAGTTCTTCCGCCGGACTCGGAATGGGGTGAGACTTTGCGAGGGGCCTCGGGTTGCCAAAAATAAGCCGCGGGAAAAGCCGCGCCAAAAAATAAGCACCCGAAGGTCGTGGTGCCAAAACCCCCCAGCGGAAAAATGCCCAAAAAACGGGTGGGCTATAGCCTTGATGGGGGGCGCGGGCGAAGTTCTTTCGCCGGACTCGGAATGGGTTGGGACTTTACGAGGGGCCTCGGGGTGCCAAAAATAAGCCGCGGGCAAGGCCGCGTCCAAAAATAAGCGTCCGAAGGTCGTGGTGCCAAAACCCCCCAGCTGAAAAATGGCCAAAAAACGGGTGGGCTACAGCCTTGGTGGGGGGCGCAGGCGAAGTTCGTCCGCCGGACTCGGAATGGGGCGAGACTTTGCGAGGGGCCTCGGGGTGCCAAAAATAATCCGCGGGCAGAGCCGCACCCAAAAATAAGCCCCCAAAGGTTGTCGTGCCAAAACCCCCCAGCGGAAAAATGGCTAAAAAACGGGTGGGCTATAGCCTTGGTGGGGGGCTCGGGCGAAGTTCGTCCGCCGGGCTCGGAATGGGGCGAGACGTTGCGAGGGGCCTCGGGTTGCCAAAAATAAGCCGCGGGAAAAGCCGCGCCAAAAAATAAGCACCCGAAGGTCGTGGTGCCAAAACCCCCCAGCGGAAAAATGCCCAAAAAACGGGTGGGCTATAGCCTTGATGGGGGGCGCGGGCGAAGTTCTTTCGCCGGACTCGGAATGGGTTGGGACTTTACGAGGGGCCTCGGGGTACCAAAAATAAGCCGCGGCCAAGGCCGCGTCCAAAAATAAGCGTCCGAAGGTCGTGGTGCCAAAACCCCCCAGCTGAAAAATGGCCAAAAAACGGGTGGGCTACAGCCTTGGTGGGGGGCGCAGGCGAAGTTCGTCCGCCGGACTCGGAATGGGGCGAGACTTTGCGAGGGGCCTCGGGGTGCCAAAAATAATCCGCGGGCAGAGCCGCGCCCAAAAATAAGCCCCCGAAGGTTGTCGTGCCAAAACCCCCCAGCGGAAAAATGGCTAAAAAACGGGTGGGCTATAGCCTTGGTGGGGGGCTCGGGCGAAGTTCGTCCGCCGGGCTCGGAATGGGGCGAGACTTTGCGAGGGGCCTCGGGGTGCCAAACATAAGCCGCGGGCAAAGCCGCGACCAAAAATAAGCCCCCAAAGGTCGTGGTGCCAAAACTCCCCAGCGGAAAAATGGCTAAAAAACGGGTGGGCTATTGCCTTGGTGGGGGGCGCGGGCGAAGTTTGTCCGCCGGACTCGGAATGGGGCGAGACTTTGCGAGGGGCCTCGGGGTGCCAAAAATAAGCGCCCGAAGGTCGTGGTGCCAAAACCCGCCAGCGGAAAAATGGCAAAAAAACGGGTGGGCTATAGCCTTGGTGGCGGGCGCGGTCGAAGTTCGTCTGCCGGACTCGGAATGGGGCGAGACTTTGCGAGGGGTGTCGGGGTGCCAAAAATATGCCGTGGGCAAAGCCGCGCCGAAAAATAAGTGCCCGAAGGTCGTGGTACAAAAACCCCCCAGCGGAAAAATGGCCAAAAATCGGGTGGGCTATAGCCTTGGTGGGGGGCGTGGGCGATGTTCGTCCGCCGGACTCGGAATGGGGCGAGATTTTGCGAGGGGCCTTGGGGTGCCAAAAATAAGCCGCGGGCAAAGCCGCACTAAAAAATAAGCCCCCGAAGGTCGTGGTGCCAAAACCCCCCAGCGGAAAAATGGCCAAAAAACGGGTGGGCTATAGCCTTGGTGGGGGGCGCGGGCGAAGTTCGTCTGCCGGACTCGGAATGGGGCGAGACTTTGCGAGGGGCCTCGGGGTGCCAAAAATAAGCCGCGGGCAAAGCTGCACCCAAAAATAAGCCCCCGAAGGTCGTGGTGCCAAAACCCCCCAACGGAAAAATAGCCAAAAAACGGGTGGGCTATAGCCTTGGTGGGGGGCGCAGGCGAAGTTCGTCCGCCGGAGTCGGAATGGGGCGAGACTTTGCGAGGGGCCTCGGGGTACCAAAAATAAGCCGTGGGCAAAGCCGCGCCCAAAAATAAGCCCCCGAAGGTCGTGGTGCCAAAACCCCCCAGCGGAAAAATGGCCAAAAAACGGGTGGGCTATAGCCTTGGGGGGAGGGGCTGGCCAACTTCGTCCGCTGGACTCAGAATGGGGCGAGACTTTGCGAGCGGCCTCCGCGTGCCAAAAATAGGGCACCGGCACAGTCGCGCCCAAAAATAACCCCCCGAAGGTCGGCGCGTCCAAACCCCCCAGCGGAAAAATGGCCAAAAAACGGGATGGCTATAGCCTTGGGGGGAGGGGCTGGCCAACTTCGTCCGCCGGACTCGGAATGGGGCGAGACTTTGCGACCGGCCTCCGCGTGCCAAAAATACGGCGCCGGCATAGTCGTACCCAAAAATAACCCCCCGAAGGTCGGCGCGTCCAAACCCCCCAGCGGAAAAATGGCCAAAAAACGGGATGGCTATAGCCTTGGGGGGAGGGGCTGGCCAACTTCGTCCGCCGGACTCGGAATGGGGCGAGACTTTGCGACCGGCCTCCGCGTGCAAAAAATAGTCCGCGGGAATAGGCGCGCCCAAAAATAACCCTCCGAAGGTCGGCGCACCCAAACCCCCCCGCGGAAAAATGGCCAAAAAACGGGTGGGCTATAGCCTTGGGGGGAGGGGCTGGCCCACTTCGTCCGCCGGACTCGGAATGGGGTGAGCCTTTACGAGCGGCCTCCGCGTGCCAAATATAGTTCGCGGGCACAGCCGCGCCCAAAAATAACCCTCCGAAGGTCGGCGCACCCAAACCCCCCCGCGGAAAAATGGCCAAAAAACGGGATGGCTATAGCCTTGGGGGGAGGGGTTGGCCGACTTCGTCCGCCGGACTGGGAATGGGGCGAGACTTTGCGAGCGGCCTCCGCGTGCCAAAAATAGGCCGCGGGCACAGCCGCGCCCAAAAATAACTGCCCAAAGGCCGGGGCGCCAAGTTCGTCCAGCGGAAAAATGGCCAAAAAACGGGTGGGCAATAGCCTTGGGGGGAGGGGCTGGCAACCTTCGTCCGCCGGACTCGGAATGGGGCGAGATTTTGCGAGCGGCCTCTGCTTGCCAAAAATAGGCCGCGGGCACAGCCGCTCCCAAAAATAGCCCCCCGAAGGTCGTGGTGCCCAAACCCCCCAGTGGAAAAATGGCCAAAAAACGGGTCGGCTATAGCCTTGGGGGGAGGGGCTGGCCAACTTCGTCCGCCGGACTCGGAATGGGGCGAGACTTTGTGAACGGCCTCCGCGTGACAAAAATAGGCAGTGGGCACAGCCACGTCTAAAAATAACCGCCGAAGGCCGGGGTGCCAAGTTCGTCCAGCGGAAAAATGGCCAAAAAACGGGTGAGCTATAGCCTTGGGGGGAGGGGCTGGCCAACTTTTTCCGCCGGACTAGGAATGGGGCGAGACTTTGCGAGGGGCCTCGGGGTACCAAAAATAAGCCGCGGGCAAAGCCGCGCACTAAAATAAGCCCCCAAAGGTCGTGGTGCCAAAACCCCCCAGCGGAAAAATGTCCAAAAAACGGGTGGGCTATAGCCTTGGTGGGGGGCGCAGGAGAAGTTCGTCCGCCGGACTCGGAATGGGGAGAGACTTTGTGAGGGATCTCGGGGTGCCAAAAATACGCCTCGGACAAAGCCGCGCCCTAAAATAATCCTTCGAAGGTCGTGGTGCCAAAACCCCCCAGCGGAAAAATGTCCAAAAAACGGGTGGGCTATAGCCTTGGTGGGGGGAGCTGGCAAAGTTCGTCCGCCCGACTCGGAATGGGGCGAGACTTTGCGAGGGGCCTCGGGGTGCCAAAAATAAGCCGCGGGCAAAGCCACACCCAAAAATAAGCTCCCGAAGGTCGTGGTGCCAAAACCCCCCAGCGGAAAAATGGCCAAAAAACGGGTGGGCTATAGCCTTGGTGGGGGGCGCGGGCGAAGTTCGTCCGCCGGAATCGGAATGGGGCGAGACTTTGCGAGGGGCCTCGGGGTGCCAAAAATAAGCCGCGGGCAAAGCCACGCCCAAAAATAAGCCCCCGAAGGTCGTGGTGCCAAAACCCCCCAGCGGAAAAATGGCCAAAAAACGGGTGGGCTATAGCC
>JAUJEF010000463.1:0-37025 GCA_030444885.1 Citrus sp. QX-2021 | reverse complement strand
CAGCCCTCCCCCAAGGCTATAGCCCACCCGTTTTTGGCCATTTTTCCGCTGGACGAACTTGGCGCCCGGCCTTGGGCTGGTAATTTTAGGCGCGGCTGTGCCCGGCCTATTTTTGCACACGGAGCCTCGCAAAGTCTCGCCATTCCGAGTCCGGCGGACGAGTTGGCCAGCCTCACCCCAAGGCTATAGCCCACCCGTTTTGTGGCCTTTTTCCGCTGGACGAACTTGGCGCCCGCCTTCGGGCGGGTATTTTTGGCGCGGCTGTGGCGCGGCCTATTTTGGCACACGGAGGTGCCCGCAGTCTCGCGCCATTCCAGTCCGGCGGACGAAGTTGGCCAGCCCCACCCCCAAGGCTATAGCCCACCCATTTTGTGGCCATTTTTCCGCTGGACGAACTTGGCGCCCGCCTTCGGGGTTATTTTGGTCGCGGCTGTGCCCCGGCCTATTTTTGGCACGCGGAGGCCCTCGCAAAGTCTCGCCCCATTCCGAGTCCGGCGGACGAAGTTGGCCAGCCCCACCCCCAAGGCTATAGCCCACCCGTTTTTGGCCATTTTTCCGCTGGGACGACCTTGGCGCCCGGCCTTCGAGGTTATTTTGACGCGGCTGTGCCTGCGGCCTATTTTTGCACCACGGAGGCCGCTTCGCAAAGTCTCGCCCCATTCCGAGTCCGGCGGACGAAGTTGGCCAGCCCTCCCAAGGCTATAGCCCACCCGTGTTTGGCCATTTTTCCGCTGGACGAACTTGGCGCCCGACCTTCGGGCGGTTATTTTGGCGCGGCTGTGCCTGCCGTCGGCTTGCAGCACGCACCGAGGCCGCCGCAGTCTCGCCCCATTCCGAGTCCGGACGAAGTTGGCCAGCCCCCCCCAAGGCTATAGCCCACCCGTTTTTGGCCATTTTTCCGCTGGACGAACTTGGCGCCCGGCCTTCAGGCGGTTATTTTTGGCGCGGCTGTGCCGCTGCCTATTTTTGGCACGCGGAGGCCCCTCAAAGTCTCGCCCCATTCCGAGTCCGGGCGGACGAAGTTGGCCAGCCCCCCCCAAGGCTATAGCCCACCCGTTTTTGGCCATTTTCCGCTGGACGAACTTGGCGCCCGCCTTCGGGCGGTTATTTTTGGTGCGGCTGTGCCGGCCTATTTTTGCACACGGAGGCCCCTCGCAAAGTCTCGCCCCATTCCGAGTCCGAGGCGGACGAAGTTGGCCAGCCCCACCCCCAAGGCTATAGCCCACCCGCTTTTGGCCATTTTCCGCTGGACGAACTTGGCGCCGACCTTCGGGCGGTTATTTTTGGCGTGGCTGTGCCGCGGCCTATTTTGGCACACGGAGGCGCTCGCAAAGTCTCGCCCCATTCCGAGTCCGGCGGACGAAGTTGGCCAGCCCCCTCCCCAAGGCTATAGCCCACCCGTTTTTGGCCATTTTTCCGCTGGACGAACTTGGCGCCCGGCCTTCGGGCGGTTATTTTGGCGCGGCTGTGCCGCGGCCTATCTTTTGCACACGGAGGCCACTCAAAGTCTCGCCCCATTCCGAGTCCGCGGACGGTTGGCCAGCCCCACCTCCCAAGGCTATAGCCCACCCGTTTTTGGCCTTTTTCCGCTGGAGGTTTGGGCACGCCGACCTTCGGAGGTTATTTTTGGCGCGGCTGTGCCGCGGCCTATTTTGGCACACGGAGGCGCCTCGCAAAGTCTCGCCATTCCGAGTCCGGCGGACAAAGTTGGCCACCCCTCCCCCAAGGCTATAGCCCACCCGTTTTGGACACCACCGAGGCCCCTCGCAAAGTCTCGCGCCATTCCGAGGCCGCGGCGCCACGAGTCCCGGCCAAGTCCCCACCTCCCAAGGCTATAGCCCACCCGCTTTGTGGCCTTTTTCCGCTGGACGAACTTGGCGCCGGCCTTCGGGACGTTATTTTTAGGCGCGGCTGTGCCCGCGGCCTATTTTTGGCACACGGAGGCCCTCGCAAAGTCTCGCGCCATTCCGAGTCCGGCGGACGAAGTTGGCCAGCCCCACCCCCAAGGCTATAGCCCACCCGTTTTGTGGCCTTTTTCCGCTGGACGAACTTGGCGCCCGGCCTTCGGGCGGTTATTTTTGGGCGCGGCTGTGCCCGCGGCCTATTTTTGGCACACGGAGGCCCTCGCAAAGTCTCGCGCCATTCCGAGTCCGGCGGACGAGTTGGCCAGCCCCACCCCCAAGGCTATAGCCCACCCGTTTTGTGGCCATTTTCCGCTGAGGAACTTGGCGCCCGGCCTTCGGGCTGGTTATTTTGGCGCGGCTTGCCCGCGGCCTATTTTGGCACACGGAGGCCCCTCGCAAAGTCTCGCGCCATTCGTAGTCCGGCGGACGATGGTGGCCAGCCCCACCCCCCAAGGCTATAGCCCACCCGTTTTGTGGCCTTTTTCCGCTGGACGAACTTGGCGCCCGGCCTTCGGGCGGTTATTTTTGGCTGGGTCTGTGCCCGCGGCCTATTTTTGACACACGGAGGCCCCACGCAAAGCCTCACGCCATTCCGAGTCCGGCGGACGAAGTTGGCCAGCCCCGCCCCCCAAGGCTATAGCCCACCCGTTTTGGTGGCCTCTTTCCGCTGGACGAACTTGTCGCCCCGGCCTTCGGGGGTTTTGGCGCGGCTGTGCCCGCGCCTATTTTTGGCACACGGAGGCCTCGCAAAGTCTCGCCCCATTCCGAGTCCGCGGACGAAGTTGGCCAGCCCCACCCCCAAGGCTATAGCCCACCCGTTTTGTGCCATTTTTCCGCTGGACGAACTTGGCGCCCGGCCTTCGGGAGGTTATTTTTGGCCGGCTGTGCCGCGCCTATTTTTGGCACACGGAGGCCGCTCGCAAAGTCTCGCCCATTCCGAGTCCGGCGGACGGTTGGCCAGCCCTCCCCCAAGGCTATAGCCCACCCGTTTTGTGGCCATTTTCCGCTGGACGAACTTGGCGCCCGGCCTTCGGGGTTATTTTGGGTGCGGCTGTGCCCGCGGCCTATTTTTGCACACGGAGGCCCTCGCAAAGTCTCGCCCCATTCCGAGTCCGGCGGACGAACGTTGGCCAGCCCCCCCCCAAGGCTATAGGCCACCCGCTTTTGTGGCCATTTTTCCGCTGGAGGAACTTGGCGCCCGGACCTTCGGCGGTTATTTTTGGCGCGGCTGTGCCCGTGGCCTATTTTTGGCACACGGAGGCCCTCGCAAAGTCTCGCCCCATTCCGAGTCCGCGGACGAACTTGGCCAGCCCCACCCCCAAGGCTATAGCCCACCCGCTTTTGTGGCCATTTTTCCGCTGGACGAACTTGGCGCCCGACCTTCGGGGTTATTTTTGTGCGGCTGTGCCCGCGGCCTATTTTTGGCACACGGAGGTGCCTCGCAAAGTCTCGCCCCATTCCGAGTCCGCGGACGAAGTTGGCCAGCCCCCCCCCAAGGCTATAGCCCACCCGTTTTGTGGCCTTTTTCCGCTGGGGGTTTGGGCGCCCGACCTTCGGGGGTTATTTTTGGGCGCGGCTGTGCCCGCGGCCTATTTTTGGCACCGGAGGCCGCTCGCAAAGTCTCGCCCCATTCCGAGTCCGGACGGACGAAGTTGGCCAGCCCCTCCCCCAAGGCTATAGCCCACCCGTTTTTGGCCATTTTTCCGCTGGGGTTTTGGCGCCGACCTTCGGGCGGTTATTTTTGGCGCGGCTATGCCCGCTGCCTATTTTGGCACACGGAGGCCGCTCGCAAAGTCTCGCCCCATTCCGAGTCCGCGGACGAAGTTGGCCAGCCCCTCCCCAAGGCTATAGCCCACCCGTTTTTGGCCATTTTTCCGCTGGACGAACTTGGCGCCCGCCTTCGGGCGGTTATTTTTGGCGCGGCTGTGCCCGCGGCCTATTTTTGGCACACGGAGGCCCTCGCAAAGTCTCGCCCATTCCGAGTCCGCGGACGAAGTGGGCCAGCCCCACCCCCAAGGCTATAGCCCACCCGTTTTTGGCCATTTTTCCGCTGGACGAACTTGGCGCCCGACCTTCGGGCGGTTATTTTGGGCGCGGCTGTGCCCGCGGCCTATTTTTGGCACACGGAGGTGCTCGCAAAGTCTCGCGCCATTCCGAGTCCGCGGACGAAGTTGGCCAGCCCCACCCCCAAGGCTATAGCCCACCCGTTTTTGGCCATTTTTCCGCTGGGGTTTGGCGCCCGACCTTCGGGGCTTATTTTTGGCGCGGCTGTGCCCGCGGCCTATTTTTGGCATGCGGAGGCCACTCGCAAAGTCTCGCCCATTCCGAGTCCGGCGGACGAAGTTGGCCAGCCCCACCCCCAAGGCTATAGCCCACCCGTTTTTGGCCATTTTCCGCTGGACGAACTTGGCGCCCGCCTTCGGGCGGTTATTTTGGGCGCGGCTGTGCCGCGGCCTATTTTTGCACACGGAGGCCGCTCGCAAAGTCTCGCGCCATTCCGAGTCCGGCGGACGAGTTGGCCAGCCCCCCCCCAAGGCTATAGCCCACCCGTTTTGTGGCCTTTTTCCGCTGGACGAACTTGGCGCCCCGGCTTTCGGCGGTTATTTTTGGGCACGGCTGTGCCCGCGGCCTATTTTTGGTACGCGGTGGCCGCTCGCAAAGTCTAGCCCCATTCCGAGTCCGGCGGACAAAGTTGGCCAGCCCCTCCCCTGAAGGCTATAGCCCACCCGTTTTTTGACCATTTTTCCGCTGGACGTACTTGGCACCCCGGCCATCGGGAGGTTATTTTTGGGCGCGGCTGTGCCCGCGGCCTATTTTTGGCACACGGAGGCTGTTTGCAAAGTCTCGCCCCATTCCGAGTCCAGCGGACGAAGTTGGCCAGCCCCTCCCCCCAAGGCTATAGCCCACCCGTTTTTTGGCCATTTTTCCGCTGGACGAACTTGGCGCCCCGGCCTTCGGGCGGTTATTTTTGGGCGTGGCTGTGCCCGCGGCCTATTTTTGGCACGCGGAGGGCGCTCGCAAAGTCTCGCCACATTCCGAGTCCGGCGGACGAAGTTGGCCTGCCCCTCCCCCCAAGGCTATAGCCCACCCGTTTTTTGGCCATTTTTCCGCTGGGGGGTTTGGGCGCGCCGACATTCGGGGGCTTATTTTTGGGCGCGGCTGTGCCCGGCCTATTTTTGGCACTCGGAGGGGGCTCGCAAAGTCTCGCCACATTCCGAGTCCTGCGGACGAAGTTGGCCAGCCCCTCCCCCAAGGCTATAGCCCACCCGTTTTGGCCATTTTTCCGCTGGGGTTTGGCGCCCGACCTTCGGGCGGTTATTTTGGGCGCGGCTGTGCCGCGGCCTATTTTTGGCACGCGGAGGCCTCGCAAAGTCTCGCCCCATTCCGAGTCCGCGGACGAAGTTGGCCAGCCCCTCCCCCAAGGCTATAGCCCACCCGTTTTTGGCCATTTTTCCGCTGGGGTTTGGGCGCGCCGACCTTCGGGGGTTATTTTTCGCGGCTGTGCCGCGGCCTATTTTGGCACACGGAGGCCGCTCGCAAAGTCTCGCCCATTCCGAGTCCGGCGGACGAAGTTGGCCAGCCCTCCCCCAAGGCTATAGCCCACCCGTTTTTGGCCATTTTTCCGCTGGGGAACTTGGGCGCCCGACCTTCGGGGGTTATTTTTGGGAGCGGCTTTGCCTGGGGCCTATTTTTTGCACACGGAGGCCGCTCGCAAGTCTCGCCCCAATCCGAGTCCCGCGGAGGAAATTGGCCAGCCCTCCCCCAAGGCTATAGCCCACCCGTTTTTGGCCATTTTCCGCTGGAGGAACTTGGCGCCCGGCCTTCGGGGGTTATTTTTGGCGCGGCTGTGCCTGCGGCCCATTTTTGGCACGCGGATGCCGCTCTCAAAGTCCCGCCCATTCCGAGTCCGGCGGACGAAGTTGGTCAGCCCCTCCCCCCAAGGCTATAGCCCACCCGTTTTTTGGCCATTTTTCCGCAGGACGAACTTGGCGCCCCGGCCTTCGGGCGGTTATTTTTGGACGCGGCTGTGCCCCCGGCCTATTTTTGGCACGCGGAGGCCGCTCGCAAAGTCTCACCCCATTCCGAGTCCGGCGGACGAAGTTGGCCAGCCCCTCCCCCCAAGGCTATAGCCCACCCGTTTTTTGGCCATTTTTCCGCTGGACGAACTTGGCGCCCGGCCTTCGGGGGTTATTTTTGGCGCGGCTGTGTCCGCTGCCTATTTTGGTACGCGTAGGCCGCTCGCAAAGTCTCACCCCATTCCGAGTCCGGCGGACGAAGTTGGCCAGCCCCCCCCCAAGGCTATAGCCCACCCGTTTTTTGGCCAGTTTTCCGCTGGGGAACTTGGGCGCCCGACCTTCGGGGTTATTTTTGGACGCGTCGGTGCCCGCGGCCTATTTTTGTCACACGGAGGCCGCTCGCAATGTCTCCCCCCATTCCGAGTCCGGCGGACGAAGTTGGCCAGCCCCTCCCCCCAAGGCTATAGCCCACCCGTTTTTTGGCCATTTTTTCCGCTGGTGATTTGGACGCGGCGACCTTCGGGGGGTTATGTTTTGGCGCGGCTGTGCCCGCGGCCTATTTTTGGCACGCGGAGGCCGCTCGCAAAGTCTCGCCCCATTCCGAGTCCGGCGGACGAAGTTGGCCAGCCCTCCACCCAAGGCTATAGGGCACACGTTTTTGGCCATTTTTCCGCTGGGGGTTTGGGCGCGCCCGACCTTCGGGGGTTATTTTTGGCGCGGCTGTGCCCGCGGCCTATTTTTGCACGCGGAGGCCGCTCGCAAAGTCTCGCCCCATTCCGAGTCCGGCGGACGAAGTTGGCCAGCCCCTCCCCCCAAGGCTATAGCCCACCCGTTTTTTGGCCATTTTTCCGCTGGGGGCTTCGGGCGCGCCGACCTTTGCGGGGTTATTTTTGAGCGCGGCTGTGCCCGTGGCCTATTTTTGGCACGCGGAGGCCGCTCGCAAAGTGTCGCCCCATTCCGAGTCCGGCGGATGAAGTTGGCCAGCCCCTCCCCCCAAGGCTATAGCCCACCCGTTTTTTGGCCATTTTTCCGCTGGCGGAACATGGCGCCCCGGCCTTCGGGCCGTTATTTTGGGCGCGGCTGTGCCCGCGGCCTATTTTTGGCACGCGGAGGCCGTTCGCAAAGTCTCGCCCCATTCCGAGTCCGGCGGACGAAGTTGGCCAGCCCCTCCCCCCAAGGCTATAGCCCACCCGTTTTTTGGCCATTTTTCCGCTGGGGGTTTGGGCGCGCCGACCTTCGGGGGGTTATTTTTGGGCGCGGCTGTGCCCGCGGCCTATTTTTGGCACGCGGAGGCCGCTCGCAAAGTCTCGCCCATTCCGAGTCCGGCGGACGAAGTTGGCCAGCCCTCCCCCAAGGCTATAGCCCACCCGTTTTTGGCCATTTTCCGCTGGGGTTTGGCGCCCGGCCTTCGGGGGTTATTTTTGGGCGCGGCTGTGCCCGCGGCCTATTTTTGGCACGCGGAGGCCGCTGGGAAATTCTCGCCCCAATCCGAGTACGGCCGAGGAAGTTGGCCAGCCCTCCCCCAAGGCTATAGCCCACCCGTTTTTGGCCATTTTTCCGCTGGGGAACTTGGCGCCCGGCCTTCGGGGGTTATTTTTGGGTGCGGCTGTGCCTGCGCTGCCTATTTTTGGCACGCGGAGGCCGCTCGCAAAGTCTCGCCCCATTCCGAGTCCGGCGGACGAGTTGGCCAGCCCCTCCCCCAAGGCTATAGCCCACCCGTTTTTGGCCATTTTTCCGCTGGGGAACTTGGGCGCCCCGACCTTCGGGGGTTATTTTTGGGCGCGGCTGTGCCCGCGGCCTATTTTTGGCACGCGGAGGCCGCTCGCAAAGTCTCGCCCCATTCCGAGTCCGGCGGACAAAGTTGTCCAGCCCCTCCCCCCAAGGCTATAGCCCACCCGTTTTTTGGCCTTTTTTCCGCTGGGGGGTTTGGGCGCGCCGACCTTCGGGGGGTTATTTTTAGGCGCAGCTGTGTCCGCGGCCTATTTTTGGCACGTGGAGGCCGTTCGCAAAGTCTCGCCCCATTCCGAGTCCGGCGGACGAAGTTGGCCAGCCCGACCCCCTAAGGCTATAGCCCACCCGTTTTTGCGCCCTTTTTCCGCTGGACGAACTTGGCGCCCCGCCTTCCGGCGATTATTTTTGGGCGTGGCTGTGCCCGCGGCCTATTTTGGCTCGGGGAGGCAGCTCGCAAAGTCTCGCACCATTCCGAGTCCGGCGGACGAAGTTGGCCAGCCCCGCCCCCCAAGGCTATAGCCCACCCGTTTTTTGGCCATTTTTCCGCTGGGGAACTTGGCGCCCGGCCTTCGGGGGTTATTTTTGGCGCGGCTGTGCCCGCGCCTATTTTTGGCACACGGAGGCCACTCGCAAAGTCTCGCCCCATTCCGAGTCCGCGGACGAAGTTGGCCAGCCCCTCCCCAAGGCTATAGCCCACCCGTTTTTGGCCATTTTTCCGCTGGGGAACTTGGCGCCCGGCCTTCGGGGTGTTATTTTTGGGCGCGGCTGTGCCTGCGGCCTATTTTTGGCACACGGAGGCCGCTCGCAAAGTCTCGCCCCATTCCGAGTCCGGCGGACGAAGTTGGCCAGCCCCTCCCCCCAAGGCTATAGCCCACCCGTTTTTTGGCCATTTTTCCGCTGGACGAACTTGGCGCCCCGGCCTTCGGGTGGTTAGTTTTGGGCGCGGCTGTGCCCGCGGACTATTTTTGGCACACGGAGGCCGCTCGCAATGTCTCGCCCCATTCCGAGTCCGGCGGACGAAGTTGGCCAGCCCCTCCTCCCAAGGCTATAGCCCACCCATTTTTGTGCCCTTTTTTCGCTGTACGAACTAGGTGCCCCGGCCTTCGGGAGGTTATTTTTGGTACGCGGCTGTGCCCGTGGCCTATTTTTGGTACACGGAGGCCGCTCGCAAAGTCTCACCCCATTCCTAGTCCGGCGGACGAACTAGGCCAGCCCCACCTCCCAAGGCTATAGCCCACCCGTTTTTGTGGCCATTTTTCCGCTGGACGAACTTGGCGCCCCGGCCTTCGGGCGGTTATTTTTGGGCGCGGCTGTTCCCACGGCCTATTTTTGGCACGCGGAGGCCGCTCGCAAAGTCTCGCCCCATTCCGAGTCCGGCGGACGAAGTTGGCCAGCCCCTCCCCCCAAGGCTATAGCCCACCCGTTTTTTGGCCATTTTTCCGCTGGGGGGTTTGGGCGCGCCGACCTTCGGGGGTTATTTTTGGACGCGGCTGTGCCCGCGGCCTATTTTTGGCACGCGGAGGCCGCTCGCAAAGTCTCGCCCCATTCCGAGTCCGGCGGACGAAGTTGGCCAGCCCCTCCCCCCAAGGCTATAGCCCACCCGTTTTTTGGCCATTTTTCCGCTGGACGAACTTGGCGCCCCGGCCTTCGGGCGGTTATTTTGGGCGCGGCTGTTGCCGCGGCCTATTTTTGGCACGCGGAGGCTGCTCGCAAAGTCTCGCCCCATTCCGAGTCCGGCGGACGAAGTTGGCCAGCCCCTCCCCCCAAGGCTATAGCCCACCCGTTTTTTGGCCATTTTTCAGCTGGGGAACTTGGCGCCCGACCTTCGGGCGGTTATTTTGGGCGCGGCTGTGCCCGCGGCCTATTTTTGGCACGTGGAGGCCGCTCGCAAAGTCTCGCCCCATTCCGAGTCCGGCGGACGAGTTGGCCAGCCCTCCCCCAAGGCTATAGCCCACCCGTTTTTTGGCCATTTTTCCGCTGGGTACTTGGCGCCCGACCATCGGGCGGTTATTTTTGGGCGCGGCTGTGCCCGCAGCCTATTTTTGGCACGCGGAGGCCGCTCGCAAAGTCTCGCCCCATTCCGAGTCCGGCGGACGAAGTTGGCCAGCCCCTCCCCCCAAGGCTATAGCCCACCCGTTTTTTGGCCATTTTTCCGCTGGCGGGACTTGGCGCGCCGGCCTTCGGGCGGTTATTTTTGGGCGCGTCTTTGGCCGCGGCCTATTTTTGGCACGCGGAGGCCGCTCGCAAAGTCTCTCCCCATTCCCAGTCCGCGGACGAAGTTGGCCAGCCCCTCCCCCAAGGCTATAGCCCACCCGTTTTTTGGCCATTTTTCCGCTGGACGAACTTGGCGCACCGGCCTTCGGGCGGTTATTTTTGGCGCGGCTGTGCCCGCGGCCTATTTTTGGCACGCGGAGGCCGCTCGCAAAGTCTCGCCCCATTCCGAGTCCGGCGGACGAAGTTGGCCAGCCCTACCCCCCAAGGCTATAGGCCACCCGTATTTTGGCCATTTTTCCGCTGGGGGGTTTGGGCGCGCCGACATTCGGGGGTTTATTTTTGGGCACAGCTGTGCCCGCGGCCTATTTTGGCACGCGGAGCCGCATCGTAAAGTCTCGCCCCATTCCCAGTCCGGCGGACGAAGTTGGCCAGCCCCTCCCCAAGGCTATAGCCCACCCGTTTTTGGCCATTTTTCCGCTGGGGGTTTGGGCGCCCGACCTTCGGGCGGTTATTTTGGGCGCGGCTGTGCCCGCGGCCTATTTTTGGCACACGGAGGCCGCTCGCAAAGTCTCGCCCCATTCCTAGTCCGGCGGACGAGTTGGCCAGCCCCTCCCCCAAGGCTATAGCCCACCCGTTTTTGGCCATTTTTCCGCTGGGGATTTGGGCGCCCGACCTTCGGGGGTTATTTTTGGGCGCGGCTGTGCCGCGGCCTATTTTTGGCACGCGGAGGCCGCTCGCAAAGTCTCGCCCCATTCCGAGTCCGGCGGACGAAGTTGGCCATCCCCTCCCCCCAAGGCAATATCCAACCCGTTTTTGTGGCCTTTTTCCGCTGGACGAACTTGGCGCCCGGCCTTCGGGGGTTATTTTTGGCGCGGCTGTGCCGGGGCCTATTTTTGGCACACGGAGGCCGCTCGCAAAGTCTCGCCCCATTCCGAGTCCGGCGGACGAAGTTGGCCAGCCCCTCCCCCCAAGGCTATAGCCCACCCGTTTTTTGGCCATTTTTCCGCTGGTGGTATTTGGCGCGCCGTCCTTCGGGGGGTTATTTTTGGGCGCGGCTGTGCCCGCGGCCTATTTTTGGCACGCGGAGGCCGCTCGCAAAGTCTCGCCCCATTCCGAGTCCGGCGGACGAAGTTGGCCAGCCCCTCCCCCAAGGCTATAGCCCACCCGGTTTTTGGCCATTTTTACGCTGGGGGTTTGGCGCCCGACCTTCGGGCGGTTACTTTTTGGCGCGGCTGTGCCCGCGGCCTATTTTTGGCACACGGAGGCCGCTCACAAAGTCTCGCCCATTCCGAGTCCGGCGGACGAAGTTGGCCAGCCCCTCCCCAAGGCTATAGCCCACCCGTTTTTGGCCATTTTTCCGCTGGGGTTTGGGCGCCCGACCTTCGGGCGGTTATTTTTGGCGCGGCTGTGCCCGCGGCCTATTTTTGGCACGCGGAGGCCGCTCGCAAAGTCTCGCCCCATTCCGAGTCCGGCGGACGAGTTGGCCAGCCCCTCCCCCAAGGCTATAGCCCACCCGTTTTTGGCCATTTTTCCGCTGGGAACTTGGCGCCCGACCTTTGGGGGGTTATTTTTGGGCGCGACTGTGCCGACGGCCTATTTTGGCACGCGGAGGCCGCTCGTAAAGTCTCGCCCCATTCCGAGTCCGGCGGACGAAGTTGGCCAGCCCCTCCCCCCAAGGCTATAGCCCACCCATTTTTTGGCCATTTTTCCGCTGGACGAACTTGGCGCCCCGGCCTTCGGGAGGTTATTTTTGGGCGCAGCTGTGGTCGCGGCCTATTTTTGGCACGTGAAGCCCGCTCGCAAAGTCTCGCCCCATTCTGAGTCCGGCGGACGAAGTGGGCCAGCCCCTCCCCCCAAGGCTATAGCCCACCCGTTTTTTGGCCATTTTTCCGCTGGGGGGTACTAGCGCGCCGACCTTCGGGCGGTTATTTTTGGTCGCGGCTGTGCCCGCGCCTATTTTGGCACACGGAGGCCGCTCGCAAAGTCTCGCCCCATTCCGAGTCCGCGGACGAAGTTGGCCAGCCCTCCCCCAAGGCTATAGCCCACCCGTTTTTGGCCATTTTTCCGCTGGGGTTTGGGCGCCCGACCTTCGGGGGTTATTTTTGGCCAGGGCTGTGCCCGCGTCCTATTTTGGCACACGGAGGCCGCTCGCAAAGTCTCGCCCCATTCCGAGTCCGGCGGACGAAGTTGGCCAGCCCCTCCCCCCAAGGCTATAGCCCACCCGTTTTTTGGCCATTTTTCCGCTGGACGAACTTGGCGCCCGCCGACCTTCGGGGTTATTTTGGGCGCGGCTGTGCCCGCGGCCTATTTTGGCACGCGGAGGCCGCTCGCAAAGTCTCGCCCCATTCCGAGTCCGGCGGACGAGTTGGCCAGCCCCTCCCCAAGGCTATAGCCCACCCGTTTTTGGCCAATTTTCCGCTGGACGAACTTGGCGCCCTGGCCTTCGGGGGGTTATTTTTTGCCGCAGTTTTGCCCGCGGCCTATTTTTGACACGCGGAGGCCGCTCGCAATGTCTCGTTCCATTCCGAGTCCGGCGGACGAAGTTGGCCAGCCCCTCCCCCCATGGCTATAGCCCACCCGTTTTTTGGCCATTTTTCCGCTGGGGGATTTGGGCGCGCCGACCTTCGGGGGGTTATTTTTGTGCGCGGCTGTGCCCGCGGCCTATTTTTGGCAAACGGAGGCCGCTCGCAAAGTCTCGCCCCATTCCGAGTCCGGCGGACGAAGTTGGCCAGCCCCTCCCCCCAAGGCTATAGCCCACCCGTTTTTTGGCCATTTTTCCGCTGGACGAACTTGGCGCCCCGGCCTTCGGGGTTATTTTTGCCGCAGCTTTGCCCGCGGCCTATTTTTGACACGCGAGGCCGCTCGCAAAGTCTCGCCCCATTCCGAGTCCGCGGACGAGTTGGCCAGCCCTCCCCCAAGGCTATAGCCCACCCGTTTTTGGCCATTTTTCCGCTGGGAACTTGGCGCCCGGCCTTCGGGGGTTATTTTGGGTGCGGCTGTGCCCGCGGCCTATTTTTGGCACACAGAGGCCCCTCGCAAAGTGTCTCGCCATTCCGAGTCCGGCAGACGAAGTTGGCCAGCCCCACCCCCCAAGGCTATAGCCCACCCGTTTTTTGGCCATTTTTCCGCTGGGGGGTTTGGGCGTGCCGACCTTCGGGGGGTTAATTTTGGGCGCGGGTGTGCCTGCGGCCTATTTTTGGCACACGGAGGCCCCTCGCAAAGTCTGGCCCCATTCCGAGTCCGGCGGACGAAGTTGGCCAGCCCCTCCCCCCAAGCCTATATCCCACCCGTTTTTTGGCCATTTTTCCGCTGGACGAACTTGGCGCCACGGCCTTCGGGCGGTTATTTTTGGGCGCGGCTGTGCCTGTGGCCTATTTTTGGCACACGGAGGCCCCTCACAAAGTCTCGTCCCATTCCGAGTCCGGCGGACGAAGTTGGCCAGCCCCACCCCCCAAGGCTATAGCCCACCCGTTTTTGTGGCCTTTTTCCGCTGGACGAACTTGGCGCCCCGGCCTTCGGGCGGTTATTTTGGGCGCTGTCCGCGGCCTATTTTGGCACACGGAGGCGCCTCGCGAAGTCTCACTCCATTCCGAGTCCGGCGGACGAAGTTGGCCAGCCCCACCCCATAGGCTATAGCCCACGCGTTTTTGTGGCCTTTTTCCGCTGGACGAACTTGGCGCCCCGGGCTTCGGGCGGTATTTTTTTGGCCGCGGCTGTGCCCGCGGCCTATTTTTGGCACACGGAGGTGCCTCGCAAAGTCTCGCGCCATTCCAAGTCCGGCAGACGAAGTTGGCTCAGCCCCACCCCCCAAGGCTATAGCCCACCCGTTTTTGGCCTTTTCCGCTGGACGAACTTGGCGCCCGGCCTTCGGGTGGGTATTTCTGGGCGCGGCTGTGCCCTCGGCCTATTTTTGGCACAAGGAGGTGCCTCGCAAAGTCTCGCCCCATTCCGAGTCCGGCGGACAAAGTGGGCCAGCCCCTCCCCCCAAGGCTATAGCCCACCCGTTTTTTGGCAATTTTTCCGCTGGACGAACTTGGCGCCCCAGCCTTCAGGCGGGTATTTTTGGGCGCGGCTGTGCCCGGGCCTATTTTTGGCACACAGAGGCGCCTCGCAAAGTCTCGCGCCATTCCGAGTCCGGCGGACGAAGTCGGCCAGCCCCACACCCCAAGGCTATAGCCCACCCGTTTTTGTGGCCTTTTTCCGCTGGACGAACTTGGCGCCCCGGCCTTCGGGCGGGTATTTTTGGGCGCGGCTGTGTCCGCGGCCTATTTTTGGCACATGGAGGCACCTCGCATACTCTCGCACCATTCCGAGTCCGGCGGACGAAGTTGCCCAGCCCCACCCCCCAAGGCTATATCCCACCTGTTTTTGTGGACTTTTTCCGCTGGACGAACTTGGCGCCCCGGCCTTCGGGCGGGTATTTTTGGACGCGGCTGTACCCGTGGCAACTTTTTGGCACACGGAGGCGCCTCGCAAAGTCTCACCCCATTCTGAGTCAGGCGGACGAAGTTGGCCAGCCCCACCCCCCAAGGCTATAGCCCACCCGTTTTTGTGGCCTTTTTCCGCTGGACGAACTTGGCGCCCCGGCCTTCGGGCGGGTATTTTTGGGCGCGGCTGTGCCCGCGGCCTATTTTTGGCACACGGAGGCGCCTCGCAAAGTCACGCGCGATTCCGAGTCCGGCGGACAAAGTTGGCCGGCCCCACCCCCAAGGCTATAGCCCACCCGTTTTTGGCCTTTTTCCGCTGGACGAACTTGGCGCCCGGCCTTCGTGCGGGTATTTTTGGGCGCGGCTGTGCCCGCGGCTTAGTTTTGGCACACGGAGGCGCCTCGCAAAGTCACGCGCCATTCCGAGTCCGGCGAACGAAGTTGGCAAGCCCTACCCCCCAAGGCTATAGCCCACCCGTTTTTGTGGCCTTTTTCCGCTGGACAAACATGGCGCCCCGGCCTTCGGTCGAATATTTTCGGGCGCGGCTGTGTCCGCGGCTTATTTTTGGCACACAGAGGCGCCTCGCAAAGTCTCGTGCCATCCCGAGTCCGGCGGACGAAGTTGGCCAGCCCCCCCCAAGGCTATAGCCCACCCATTTTTGTGGCCTTTTACCGCTGGACGAACTTGGCGCCCCGGCCTTCAGGCGGGTATTTTTGGGTGCGGCTGTGCCCGCGGCTTATTTTTGGCACACAGAGGCACATCACAATGTCTCGCGCCATTCCGAGTCCGGCGGACGAAGTGGGCCAGCCCCCCCCCCAAGGCTATAGCCCACCCGTTTTCATGGCCTTTCCCATTGGACATACTTGGCGCCCCGGCCTTCAGGCGGGTGTGCTTTAAGCGAGCTGTGCCCACGCGCGGCCTGGTACAGCACCACGGAGCGCCTCGCAAGAATCTCGCTGCATTCTGAGTTCGGCGGAGGAGTTGGCCAGCCCCACCCCCAAGGCTATAAGCCCACCCGTTTTGTGGCCTTTTAACATTTGGGCGAACTTGGCGCCCGAAGCCTTCGGGCGGGTATTTTTAGCGCGGCTGTGACCGCCCGGCCTGGCCCCCCGCTCATGGCGGCGCCTCACCAAAATCTCGAGCCATTCCTAGTCAGGCGAATGAAGTTGGCCAACCCGACCCAAAGGCTGTAGCTTCCACTTTACTTTGCCTGGCTTTTTTTTTAGTGGGCCAGACAGCGCCCCAGCGCTTGGGCGGGTTATTTTTTGGGCGCGGCTGTGCCTTCAGCCTATTCCACACAGCTCACGAGGCCCTAGCAAAGTCTCGTGCGATTCCGAGGTCAGCGGACGAGGTTGTTCAGCCAACCCCCAGGCTATAGCTGCACTTCCCATTTTGTTTTCAAGCTAGATGAACTTATTACCCGACCTTGATTCAGATTATTTTCGGTGGCTGCTGTGTGGCCACGACCTATTTTACAGCTACACCCAGTAGGCCCCTCGCAAAATCCTCGGGCCATTCAGTCCCATGAGCAGATGAAGTTAGCTGCCCCAAAGGCACATAGCCTTGCCTTAGTTTTTAGTAGCCTTTTACTGTTGGGCCAGACTTGGTGCCCCGAAGCGTCAGGCCAGGATGGTTTTAGCGTGACTGTGCACCGCAAACTATTTTTGGCACCACAGGCCCCTAGTAAAGTCTTCAAACCATTAAGGTCAGCCCGGACAGTGGGCCTGCCCGACCCCAGTATGTCGCCACTTCATTTTGTGGCCTTCTTCCCCATTCGAAAGAACTTGGTGCTTGACCTTAGGTTGGTTAGTTTTGAAGCGCGGCTGTGCACTGCAAACCTATTTTGCCAGCACGGAGGCCCCTCGCAAAGTGTCGCGCCATTAAGAGCAGCCAGACCAGAAGTCGGCCTGCCTGCGCTTGAGGGTATAAGCGCCGCTGTTTTGTGGCCTTTTCCAGCTGGGTGAACTTGGTGCCTGACCTTGAATACGAGTTAGTTTTTGAGCCACGGCTGTGCATAATAATAGCCTATTTTGGCACACGGAGGCCCCTGCAAAGTGTCGCGCCATTCAGGAGCCTGGCGACCGAGTTTAGCCTGCCCCGCCCCACAGGCTATAGCCCGCCGGATTTTTGTGGCCTTTTTCAGCTGGGCGAACTTGGTGTCCCGGCCTTGGTACAGTTATTTTCAAAGCGCTGATGGCGCGACCTGGTTTTGCATGCAGGCACTCGCCCATGAGTCTCGGCGCCATTCCAGGTCAGGCGGACGAAGTAGGCCAACCCACGCCCCAAGGCTATAGCCCAGGATTTTTGTGGCCTTTTTCCATTTCAGACTGAACTTAGCGCCCGGCCTTCGAGCGATTGTTTTAGGCTCGGCTGTGCCCACGGCTAGGCTTGACCCAGCTGCAGGCCCCTCGCAAGAGTCTCGCGCCATTAGGAGTCCGAGGCGGGCGTAGTGGGCCAGCCCCGCCCCCAGAGGCCTCTAGCCCACCCGTTTTGTGGCCTTTTTCCATTTAGGCAGACTTGGTGCCCCAGCCTTCGGGCGGTTAGTTTTGGAATGTGGCTGTGCCCGCAGCCTATTCCACAGCACCACGAGAGGCCCCTCGCAATGTCTCACGCCATTCCGGAGTCCGGCGGACGAAAGTCGGCCGGCCCCACCCAAGGCTATAGCCCGCCCGTTTTGTGGCCTTTTAATTGGGCCGAACTAGGCGCCCGGCCATCAGGCCCAGTTATTTTTAAGGCGCGGCTGTGTCCATGACCTATTTTTGGCACACGGCACGGACGCCTCGCAAAGTCACAAGCCATTCGGAGTCCAGCGGACCAAAATGGGCCGGCCCAGACCCCGAGGCTATAAGCCCACCCCATTTTTGTGGCCTTTTTCCGCTGGAAGAACTTGGTGCCAGGCCTTCCGGGCGGTTAGTTTTTAGCGCGAGCTGTGCCTGCCAGCCTATTTTTAGCTACAGGCCCCTCGCATGAACATCCCGCGCCATTCCGAGCCGGCCCAGGACGAGTCGGCCTGCTGCCCTTGAGGATATAGCCCACTGCCACGTTTTGTGGCCTTTTCCCATTTGGAGGAACTTAGCGCACCGGCCTTGGGCGGTTCTTTTACAGGCTCGGCTGTGCCTGCATCCTATTTTTGCACACGTGAGGCCCCTCGCAAAGTCTCGCCATTTCGAGTCCGGCCCGGACAGTGGGCCAGCCCCGCCCCCAGGCTATAGCCCACCGGTTTTGTGGCCTTTTTCATTTGGCAGCCAGACTTGGCGCCCCGGCCCCTTCGTGTGGTTATTTTGAGTGTGAATGTGCCCGCCCCCGGCTAACCCACGGCTGCGGAGGCCCCTCGCAAAGTCTCGCGCATTAGGAGTCCGTGAGACGAAGTTCGCCAGCCCCACCTCCCAAGGCTATATCCACCGTTTTTTGTGGCCTTTTCCAGCTGGGCCAGACTTGGCGCCCACGGCCTTGAGGCGGTTATTTTTAGACACCACGGCCATGCCCGCGGCCTAAATTTTGCATACGGTGGCCCTACGCAAAGTTTGCGCCATTCCGAGTCAGTGAGCGAAGTTGCTTTGAGCCGCACCCCCAGAAGCTATAAGCCCACCACGTTTTGTGGCCTTTTTCCTTTGGGCCGAACTTGGCGCCCGGCCTTCGGGCGGTTATTTTTCCCAAGCGCGGCTGTGCCAGCGGCCCATTTTGTCACACGGAGGCCCCTCGCAAAGTCTAACGCCATTCCGAGGTCCGAGGCGGACGAGGTTGGCCAGCCCCACCTCCCGAGTTATAGCCACCGTTTTTGTGGCCTTTTTAGTTGAGTCGAACTTGCGCCCGGCCTTCGGGCGGTTATTTTTAGGCGCGGCTGTGCCTGGGCGTCCTGGCCACTGCACCACGGAGGCCCCTCGCAAAGTCTCGCGCCATTTCGGAGTCCGAGCGGACGAGTTGGCCAACCACCCCTGAGGCTATAGCCCACCCGTTTTTGTGGCCTTTTCCGCTGGCTGAACTTAGGCGCCCCAGCCTTCGTGCGGTTATTTTTTTGGCGTGACTGTGCCCGCAGCCTATTTTGGCACACGGAGGCCCCTCTCAAAGTCTCAGCGCCATTCCGAGTCGAGGCTGACGCAGTTGGCCAGCCCACTCCCAAGGCTATATCCCACCCGTTTTTGTGGCCTTTCCATTTGGACGAACTTAGCGCCCGGTCTTGGGCGGTTATTTTGGGCTGCGGCCATGCCAGCGGCCTAGTTACAGCACCACGGTAGCCCCTCGCAAAGTCTCGCCATTCCGAGTCAGGCCCGAGCAGTTGGCATGACCCACCCCCAAGGCTATAGCCCACCCGTTTTGTGGCCTTTTTCCACTGGACCCGAACTTGGCGACCGGCCTTCGGGCGGTTATTTTGGTGCACGCTGTGCCCACATGACCTATTTTGGCACCACGGAGGCCCCTAGCAAATTCTCGGGCCATTAGAGTCCAGCCCGGACAAAGTAGGCTAGCGCCACTTTCCCGAGGCTATAGCCCACCGTTTTGTGGCCTTTTCAGGCTGGACCGAACTTGGCGCACGGCCTTCGGGCGGTTATTTTGGGCGCGGCTGTGCCTGCGTCCTATTTTTTGCACGGAGGCCTCGCAAAGTCTCGCGCCATTTGAGTCCGAGGCGGACCAGAAAGTTGGCCAACCCCGCCCCAGGCTATAGCCCACCCGTTTTGTAAGCCTTTTTCAAGCTGAATGGACTTGGCGCCCCAGCCTTCGTGCGGTTATTTTTGGGCGTGACTGTGCCCGCCAGCCTATTTTGGCACCACGGAGGCCCCTCGCATGAGTCGCGCCCATTCCGGTGTGTCAGACGGACTGAGGGTTGGCCAGCCCACGCCTCCCAAGGCTATATCCACCCCGTTTTTGTGGCCTTTTTCCGCTGGGCTTGAACTTGGCGCCCGGCCTTGAGCGGTTATTTTAGACACCCGGCCATGCCCGCGGCCCTAATTTTGGCACACGGTAGCCCCTCGCAAAGTCTCGCGCCATTCGAGTCCAGCGGAGCGAAGTTGGCCTGACCCACCCCCGAGGCTATAGCCCACCCGTTTTGTGGCCTTTTTCCTTTGGACCCGACTTGGCGACCTGGCCTTCGGGCGGTTATTTTTAGGACACGGCTGTGCCCGCGACTATTTTTGTACTTGTAGGAGGCCTCGCAAATTCTCGGGCCATTCCGAGTCAATGGACAAAGTAGGCTGGCGCCACCTCCCAAGGCTATAGCCCACCCGTTTTGTGGCCTTTTTCCATGGAGCAGACTTGGCGCACCCGGCCTTCGGGCGGTTATTTTTGGCGCGGCTGTGCCTGCGTCCTATTTTTTGCTGCAGGCCCCTCGCAAAGTCTCGCCATTTCGAGTCCGGCGGACGAAGTTGGCCAGCCCCACCCCCAAGGCTATGGCCCACCCGTTTTGTGGTCTTTTCCGCTGGCCGAACTTGGCGCCCCAGCCTTCGTGCGGTTATTTTTGGGCGTGACTGTGCCGCATAGCCTATTTTTTGCTTTACGGAGGCCCTCGCAAAGTCTCGCGCCATTCCGTGTCGGGTGGATGTAGTTAGCCAGCCCCACCCCCCAAGGCTATATCCCACCCGTTTTTGTGGCCTTTTTCCGCTGGGCGAACTTGGCGCCGACCTTGAGGCGGTTATTTTAGGCACACGGCCATGCCGCCGGCCTAATTTTGGCACGGTAGCCCCTACCAAAAGTCTCGCGCCATTCAGTGCGTGCGAGCAGAGTTGGCACGACCCACCCCCAAGCCTATAGCCCACCCGTTTTTGTGGCCTTTTTCCGCTGGCCGAACTTGGCGCCCGGCCTTCGTACGGTTATTTTTAGGGCGCGGCTGTGCCGGGCCTATTTTTGGGACACGGAGGCCCCTCGCAAAGTCTTGCGCCATTCAGTCGGGCGGACAAAGTTAGCATTCCAGCACTCCCAAGGCTATAGCCCACCACGTTTTTGTGGCCTTTTTCAGCTGGACCAGACTTGCTGCCCGACCTTCGGGCAGTTATTTTGGGCGTGGCTGTGCCCAGCGTCCTATTTCACAGCACACGGTGGCCCCTACCATAAAAGTCTCGCGCCATTCCGAGGTCCGGCGACGAAGTTGGCCTGCCCCACCCCCAAGGCTATAGCCCACCACGTTTTGTGGCCTTTTCCATTTGAACCAATTGGGACCTTCGACCTTCGGGCGGTTATTTTTGGGCGCGGCTGTGCGGCCTATTTTTGGCACCACGGAGGCCCCTCTTCAAAGTCTCGCGCCATTCCGAGTCCGAGGCGGATGAAGTCGGCCATCCCACCCAAGGCTATAGCCCACCACGTTTTTGTGGCCTTTTCCGCTCCTGCGAACTTGGCGCCCGGCCTTCGTGTGGTTATTTTGTAGTAGTGAATGTGCCCGCGACCTATTTTTGGCACACGGAGGCCCCTCGCAAAGTCTCGCGCCATTCCGAGTCCGGCCCAGAGGCGAAGTTGGCCAGCCCACCTCCCAGGCTCTATCCCACCGTTTTGGTGGCCTTTTTCAGCTGGACGAACTTGGCGCCCCGGCCTTCGGGCGGTTATTTTAGACACTGACCATGCCAGCGGCCTAATTTTGGCACCACGGTGGCCCCTCGCAAAGTCTCGCGCCATTCCGAGTCCGGCCGACGAAGTTAGCCTGACCCACCCCAAGGCTATAGCCCACCCGTTTTGTGGCCTTTTCCACTTTGGACCAACTTGGCGCCCGGCCTTGGTGGGTTATTTTTGGCGCGGCTGTGCCCCAGCGCCATTTGTCACACGGAGGCCCCTGCGTAAAGTCTAACGCCATTCGAGTCCAGCGAGACGAGTTGGCCTTGCCCTCCCGAGGTTATAGCCACCCGTTTTTGTGGCCTTTTTCCGCTGTTCGAACTTAGCGCCCGGCCTTCGGGCGGTTATTTTGGCGCGGCTGTGCCTGCGTCTGGCTGTTTTTTGCACCACGAGGCCCCTCGCAAAGTCTCGCGCCATTTCGAGTCACGAGGCAGGACCAGTTGGCGTCCACCCCCAGGCTATAGCCCACCCGTTTTGTGGCCTTTTTCCACATTTGTGAACTTGGCGCCCCAGCCTTCGTGCGGTTATTTTTGGGCGTGGCTGTGCCCACGGCCTATTTTTGGCACACGGAGGGCCCCTCGCAAAGTCTCGCCATTCCGAGTCAGGCGGAGGGACGAAGTTGGCCAGCCCCACTCCCAAGGCTATATCCCACCCGTTTTGTGGCCTTTTTCCGCTGGGCCCAGACTTGGCGCCCGGCCTTCGGGCGGTTATTTTTGGCACGGCCATGCCCGCGGCTAATTTTGGCAGACGGTAGCCCCTCACAAAGTCTCGCACCATTCCGAGTCCGGTGAGCAGTTGGCCTGTTCCACCCCCAGGCTATAGCCCACCCGTTTTGTGGCCTTTTTCCACTGGGCCGAACTTGGCGACCCGGCCTTGGGCGGTTATTTTTGGACACGGCTGTGCCCGCTTTGACCTATTTTAGCTACGGAGGCCCCTCGCAAATTCTCGGGCCATTGAGTCCGAGCGGACAAAGTAGGCTAGCGCCACCTCCCAAGGCGCCATAGCCCACCCGTTTTGTGGCCTTTTCCATTCAGACGAGACTTGCGCACGGCCTTCGGGCGGTTATTTTGGGCACATGCCATGCCCGCGGCTAATTTTGGCACACGGTGGCCCCTCGCAAAGTCTCGCGCCATTCCGAGTCCGGCGACACGGTTGGCCTGACCCGCCCCCAAGGCTATAGCCCACCCACTTTTGTGGCCTTTTTCCACTGGACGAACTTGGCGCCCGGCCTTCGGGCGGTTATTTTTAGCGCGGCTGTGCCCGCGCCCCATTTTTGTCACACGGAGGCCCCTCGTAAAGTCTAACGCCATTCCGAGTCCGGCAGACGAAGTTGTGCCCCACCTCCCGAGGTTATAGCCCACCCGTTTTTGTGGCCTTTTTCCGCTGGTCGAACCCTTGGCGCCCGGCCTTCGGGCGGTTATTTTTTGGGCTCGGCTGTGCCTGCGTCCTATTTTTTTGCACCACGGAGGCCCCTCGCAAAGTCTCGCGCCATTACGAGTCCGGCGGACGAGGTTGGCCATCCCCACCCCCTGAAGGCTATAGCCCCACCCGTTTTGTGGCCTTTTTCCTTTCTGTGACGAACTTGGCGCCCCAGCCTTCGTGCGGTTATTTTGGGCGTGGCTGTGCCCGCGGCCTATTTTTGGCACACGGAGGCCCTTCGCAAAGTCTCCACGCCATTCCAGTCAGGGGACGACGGTTGGCCATCCCCACCCCCCAAGGCTATAGCCCACCCGTTTTTTTGGCCTTTTTCCACTGACGAACGTGGCGCCCCAGCCTTCGGGCGGTTATTTTTGGGCAAGGCCATGCCCGCGGCCTAATTTTGGCAGACGGTTGCCCCACAAAGTCTCGCACCATTCCGAGTCCGGTGAAGCGAAGTTGGCCTGTTCCACCCCTAAGGCTATAGCCCACCCGTTTTGTGGCCTTTTTCCTTTGGACGAACTTGGCGGCCCGGCCTTCGGGCGGTTATTTTTGGACACGGCTGTGCCCAGCGGACTATTTTGGCACACGGAGGCCCCTCGCAAATTCTCGGGCCATTCCGAGTCCAGTGGGACAAAGTTGGCCAGCGCCACCTCCCAAGGCTATAGCCCACCCGTTTTTGTGGCCTTTTCCGCTGGACGAACTTGGCGCCCCGACCTTCGGGCGGTTATTTTGGGCACGGCCATGCCAGCGGCCTAATTTTACTTGGCACACGGTGGCCCCTCGCAAAGTCTCGCGCCATTCGAGTCCGCGAATCGAAGTTGGCCTGACCCACCCCAAGGCTATAGCCCACCCATTTTGTGGCCTTTTCCACTGGACGAACTTGGCGCCCGGCCTTCGGCGGTTATTTTAGGCGCGGCTGTGCCAAGCGCCCCATTTTGTCACACGGAGGCCCTCGTAAAGTCTAACGCCATTCCGAGTCCGCAGAGACGAAGTTGGCCAGCCCCACCTCCCAAGGTTATAGCCCACCCGTTTTTGTGGCCTTTTTCCGCTGGATCGAACTTGGCGCCCGGCCTTCGGGCGGTTATTTTTAAGGCTCGGCTGTGCCTGCGTCCTATTTTTGCACACGGAGGCCCTCGCAAAGTCTCGCGCCATTTCGAGTCCGGCGGACGAAGTTGGCCATCCCCACCCCCAAGGCTATAGCCCACCCGCTTTTGTGGCCTTTTCCGCTGACGAACTTGGCGCCCCCAGCCTTCGTGCGGTTATTTTTGGCGTGGCTGTGCCCGCGGCCTATTTTTGTACAACACGGAGGCCCCTCGCAAAGTCTCGCGCCATTCCGAGTCAGGCGGACGAGAGTTGGCCAGCCCCACCTCCCAAGGCTATATCCCACCCGCTTTTGTGGCCTTTTTCCGCTGTCACGAACTTGGCGCCCGGGCCTTCGGGCGGTTATTTTTGGCACGGCCATGCCCGCGGCCCTAATTTTGGCCACACGGTGTGCCCCTCGCAAAGTCTCGCACCATTCCGAGTCCGTCGAACGAAGTTGGCCAGTTCCACCCCCGAAGGCTATAGCCCACCCGTTTTTGTGGCCTTTTTCCACTTGTGGGACGAACTTGGCGACCCGGCCTTCGGGCGGTTATTTTGGACACGGCTGTGCCCGCGGTCTATTTTGGCACACACGGAGGCCCCTCGCAAATTCTCGGGCCATTCCGAGTCCGGGCGGACGGGGTAGGCCAGCCCACCCCCAAGGCTATAGCCCACCACGCTTTTGTGGCCTTTTTCCGCTGACGAACTTGGCGCCCGGCCTTCGTGCGGTTATTTTTAGGCGCGGCTGTGCCTCGCGCCTATTTTTGGGACACGGAGGCCTCGCAAAGTCTTGCGCCATTCCGAGTCGGGCGGACGAAGTTGGCCTGACCCACCTCCCAAGGCTATAGCCCACCACGTTTTTGTGGCCTTTTCCAGCTGGACGAACTTGCCGCCCAGCCTTGGGCAAGTTATTTTTGGGCGTGGCTGTGCCGCGTCCTATTTTTGGCACCTGCAGTGGCCTCTCGCAAAGTCTCGCACCATTCCGAGTCCGGTGAGAACGAAGTTGGCCTGTTCCACCCCTAGGCTATAGCCCACCCGCTTTTGTGGCCTTTTTCCACTGGACGAACTTGGCGACCCGGCCTTCGGGCGGTTATTTTGGACACGGCTGTGCCCATGGCCTATTTTTGGCACACGGAGGCCCTACGCAAATTCTCGGGCCATTCCGAGTCCGGTGGACAAAGTAGGCTAGCGCCACCTCCCAAGGCTATAGCCCACCCGTTTTTGTGGCCTTTTTCCATTGGACGAACTTGGCGCACCGGCTTCGGGCGGTTATTTTTAGGCACGGCCATGCCCGCGGCCTAATTTTTGCTACACACGGTGGCCCCTCGCAAAGTCTCGCACATTCCGAGTCCGCGAACAGTTGGCCTGACCCACCCTCTAAGGCTATAGCCCACCCGTTTTTGTGGCCTTTTTCCACTGGACGAACTTGGCGCCCCGGCCTTCGGGCGGTTATTTTTGGGCGCGGCTGTGCCCGCGCCCCATTTTTGTCACACGGAGGCCCCTCGAAAAGTCTAACGCCATTCCGAGTCCGGCTGACGAAGTTGGCCAGCCCCACCTCCCAAGGTTATAGCCCACCCGTTTTTGTGGCCTTTTTCCACTGGACGAACTTGGCGCCCCGGCCTTCGGGCGGTTATTTTTGGGCTCGGCTGTGCCTGCGTCCTATTTTTTGCACACGGAGGCCCCTCGCAAAGTCTCGCGCCATTTCGAGTCCGGGCGGACGAGTTGGCCATCCCCACCCCCAAGGCTATAGCCCACCCGTTTTTGTGGCCTTTTCCGCTGACGAACTTGGCGCCCAGCCTTCGTGCGGGTATTTTTGGGCGTGGCTGTGCCCGCGGCCAATTTTTGGCACACGGAGGCCCCTCCGATAGTCTCGGGCCATTCCGAGTCAGGCGGAGGAAGTTGGCCAGCCCCACCTCCCAAGGCTATAGCCCACCCAGCTTGTGGCCTTTTTCCATTGGACGAACTTGGCGCCCGGCCTTCGGCGGTTATTTTTAGGCACGGCCATGCCCGCGGCTAATTTTGTGCAGACGGTAGCCCCTCACAAAGTCTCGCACCATTCCGGAGTCCGCTAACGGTTGGCACATTTCCACCCCAAGGCTATAGCCCACCCGTTTTTGTGGCCTTTTTCCACTTTGGACGAACTTGGCGGCCCGGCCTTCTAAGGGCGGTTATTTTTGGACACGGCTGTGCCCGCGGCTCTATTTTTGGCACACGGAGGCCCCTCGCAAATTCTCGGCCATTCCGAGTCCGGCATTGGACGAAGTAGGCCAGCCCACTTTCCAAGGCTATTGCCCACCCGTTTTTGTGGCCTTTTTCCGCTGACGAACTTGGCGCCCCGGCCTTCGTGTGGTTATTTTTGGGCGCGGCTGTGCCCGCGGCCTATTTTTGTGACACGGAGGCCCCTCGCAAAGTCTAGCGCCAATCCGAAGAGGGCGGACAAAGTTGGCCAGCCCCACCTCCCAAGGCTATAGCCCACCACCATTTTGTCGCCACTCTCCGCTGGACGAACTTGCCGCCCCGGCCTTCGGGCAGTTATTTTTGGGCGTGGCTGTGCCCGCGTCCTATTTTTGTCACACGGTGGCCCCTGTGCAAAGTCTCGCGCCATTCGAGTCCGCGAACGAAGTTGGCCTGCCCCACCCTCCCAAGGCTATAGCCCACCCGCTTTTGTGGCCTTTTCCACTGGACGAACTTGGCGACCGGCCTTCGTGCGGTTATTTTGGACACGGCTGTGCCGTGGCCTATTTTTTTGGCACACGGAGGCCCTCGCAAATTCTCGGGCCATTCCGAGTCCGGCGGACGACAGTAGGCCAGCCCCACCCCCAAGGCTATAGCCCACCGTTTTGTGGCCTTTTCCGCCTCGACGAACTTGGCGCCCGGCCTTCGCCGTGCGGTTAGTTATTTTTGGTAGCGGCTGTGCCCGGGGCCTATTTTTGGGACACGGAGGCCTCTCGTAAAGTCTTGCGCCATTCCACAGTCCAAATTTTTCATTTTTGTCACACGGAGGCCGCTCGCAAAGTCTCGCCCCATTTCGAGTCCAATGACGATTTTGGCCAGCCAAACTCGTTAGCCTAAAGCAACACATAATGTCTTAAGTAAAAATAATAAATATTGTATTTCACATTTACACTAGTTTTTTGAAGGATAATATTTATGCAAGTGAATCAAGTGAAATCAAGATTGAAGACACTCAACGGACAACGGCGAAATCAAGAATAAAGCTTAGAGCTCAACGGACGAATTATTGCGAAACATTCTTGTAAAGCCGGTATGATTTAATTGATGCATGATTTAGCATTTGAGAAGCTCAAGAAATTAATTTAATTAAATAATTTTCATAAACTAAAAGTTTTTGTTTTTATAAAGAAAAGTATTTTGTGAATTTAAGTAATTTGGACTTAAATGCTAAGATTTGAAATCTTTGATTTTAATAAGTATTAAATTTCGGAGTTGGATGTTTTTACAAACATTTGAAATGTTTTGGGCCATACTATAATTTATGAATATTTTGGACTAAAGTGAAAGGTTTTGAGAACTTTGAAAAATATGGGTATTATGATTGAAAAGGACCTTTGTGTGAAACAATAAAATCTTTGGGGCCGTATCATAATTTCAGAAAGTTTGGGAAAGACAACTATTTTTAGGAAGTTCTGAAATTAGACCTATTTGTAAAGTTTTCTGACATTTTGGGTTATAGTATAATTATAGAAAGTTTTGGGCCAAAGTGTAATTTTAGTGAACAGTGTTACTGTAGTAATTCAAAAATAACGGTAATATCACTGTTCCTGAGCGGCGAGCCGGATAAATAAGCAGCTAGCCGCTTGGGCGTTGGAATTTACCTATAACGGCTAGTTTTCGGGCTTTCACTATAAAAACTCAACTCAAACTTCATTTTTAAGAACTAACACAAGCAAATATAAGATCATATAACATATATTGAGCTTCCATTTCGCAAATCATCATTTATTGAATCATTATTGAGCTATAATTTGTTATCCACTCTTAAAGAGAGTTTCTTTGTTGTTATTTTTATTTCTCATCAATTTGTGAGTGTACAAGTGTGGGAAACACTTGGGGAGAAGAGATTGGGGATATAATCTCTTATTGTAAAGGTCCATTGACACCTTGGAAGTCAATTGTAAACATTTGAAGCCTTGGGAGGCTTGGATAGTGAAATCCTCAAGCCGGGTGAGCTTGGAGGCGTGGACGTGGCGGGGATAGCCGAACCACGTAAAATCCTTGTGTTTGTTTTCTCTTCCCTTACTCTTTTAATATTGTGCTTGAATGAATTTATTGTTTTGATTTGATTAAGGCAATAGATTAAATTGTTGTGCGTATTGTATTGCATAAATTTTTAATATCCCAATTCACCCCCCCTCTTGGGTTGCATAACTTGCATTTCATTTGGTATCAGAGCGAGGTGCTCTTGTGTAGACTTAACCGTCTAGAGTTAAAGATCCATGGCAACCCATAATGACTCAACCTTTAGGGAAGGACAATCCACAATTAGACCACCGTTCTTTGACGGCAATGATTATCCTTATTGGAAAACTAGGATGAGAATTTATTTACAAGCTTTAGATTATAAAATTTGGGAAATTGTTTGTGATAGTCCATTTATGCCTTTGACTAAAAATGAAGTCGGGGAAGATATTCCAAAACCTTCACGGGAATGGAATGAATTGGAAAAGAGAAAAGCTTCTTTAAGTTCCAAAGCCATGAATGCCTTGTTTTGTGCACTTGATAAAAAAGAGTTTCATAGAGTGTCTAGTTGTGAAAGTGCTAATAAAATTTGGCACAAACTTGAAGTTATTTGTGAAGGCACGAATCAAGTGAAAGAGTCTAAAATTAGTAGGTACACTCGACAATATGAATTATTTCAAATGGAACAAAATGAGAGTGTGTATTCTATGTATACTAGATTTACGGACATAGTGAACACTCTAGGATCCCTAGGAAAGACCTTTTCAAATAGCGAGAAAGTTAAGAAAATCATTAGGTCGCTACCTAAGGAATGGAGACCAAAAAGGACTGCCATTGAGGAAGCCAAAGATTTAAATATTTTACCTATTGATGATTTAATTGGTTCTCTTATTTCTTATGAGGAAGACTTGGCAGCCGAAAGAGGCAATGAGGAGAAGAAGAAAAGTATTGCTTTCAAAGCCTTGAAACATGAAAGTGATGAGGAAAGCGAGCTGGATGAAGAGGAGATGGATATGCTGGCTAGGAGGCTTAGAAAAAAATTTTAAGAAATCCGGTGAGCGAAGAAAATCTAGAGACCTCAAGAACCGAAAGGAGAAGAAGGAAGTAATCAAATGTTATGAGTGCAAGAAGCCCGGTCATATAAGAACGGAATGCCCTCTTCTCAACAAGCTCAAGAAGAGAGCAATGGTAGCCACATGGGATGATAGCGATGAGGAAACAAGTGATGGTGAAGAGCATCAAGAAATGACAAATCTAGCTCTCATGGCAATTGGAGATGAATCGGATGATGAACTTGATGAGGTAAATGATCTTTCTACTTATGATGAATTATATGATGCTTTTAAAGAATTGCATGATAATTGGATAAAAATTGGTAAAAAGAATGCATGTCTTAAAAAGAAAATGGTAAAGCTCACAAATGAGAATGAATCTCTAAGTGCAAAGATTACATGCCTAGAATTAGAGAATAAAACATTGCATGATAGAGTTGCATTATCAAATGAGAAACCTAGCACTTCACATGAGCATCTAGAATCATATATAGATGACTTGAAAAATGAAAAGGATGCTTTACAAAAATGCAATGATTCATTAAATAAAAAGATTAAAGGATTAGAGTTAGATAATAAAATGTTGCATGATAGAATTGCATCATTTAAAGGTAAACAAAGTATTTCATATGAGCATGAAAAATCACATGTTGATGAGTTGATGAAAGAAAATGAAGTGCTTAAGAAAAAGAGTAATGAGCTCAATGAAATTGTGTTAAAATTCACAAATGGTCAAAAGAACTTAGAAAAATTACTAAGCACTCAAAAATGTGTGTTTGATAAAGGAGGACTTGGGTATAAGCCTTATTTGAAACAAAAATATTATAAGAATTATTTTGTTAAGGCTACCTCCACAAGTGATCATAAAATTGTTTGTCATTATTGCAATCAAAATGGTCATATGAGTTTTAGATGTTCAGTGAAAAGAAATGCATATTATGGAGCAAAATGTATTTGGGTTCCAAAAGGAACCATTGCTAACACTCAAGGACCCAAGAATATTTGGGTACCAAAGCACACAACTTGAATTTGTTTTGTAGGTACCACAATCAAGGAATGGTGGAGAAGTTCCTTGATGAAAGCTTGTGAGGATAATCATTTGAGCATGATCTAGGAGAAAAAGATGAGGCAAGATGATTTAATTGTTTTGGTAATAATTCTTTCCATATTAATTTTGATGAATGAATCATGATAAATGAATTTGCGAAAATATGCTTGTATGTTTACATGATTGAATTATCATTGTGTTTAACATTGAGTGTTTTATCGTGATGCAAGGTTATATATATATGATTATAGCTTATCAACTCATTATGATGGATTTGTTTGATGTTAATGTTTATGAAGTGTTTAAGCATGATAGTTAAGTGGTGTGTTTGATTTATTAACTTTTGAATGCTTATATGTTTAATTATTGTAAAAATCCCAAGTCTGCACAAGCTGTAATGGATTGGTCATAACTCCTTCTAGAGAACTCCAAATCCAGCTCTGTAAAATATATTGGAAAGCTAACTTAATTATCTTTCCAACGGTATATAGCTTGCATGTTAATTCTGTCTCAATCAATACATTTTTTATTTCGAAGTTGACCTTTCTGCATTTTCTTAAGTTTTGAATGCTTATATGCTTCATGATTGTATGCTTGTTGGATGGATTATTTGTTTCAATTAATTATCTTTTGGATGTTTAAAATCATGAATCGTGCATTAAATTGGCTCTTGAGATATTTCGAGATCACAAAATGATCACGGAATTGATCGAAACAAGCCGGAAAGCAAGTAGAGTGCAGGTGGACAGCAACCAGGCGGCTAGCCGCTTGGAAAACTGTCCCAAACCCAAGAGCAAGCGGCTAGCCGCTTGCCCCCAAGCGGCTAGCCGCTTGGTCACTGGTTGGGAAATTTGTTTTGCTTCTTCTTCCTCTTTCGTGAGTTTTCTGCACATGCTTTCTTCTCTACTCAAAACCGTGAGCTACCCATCCATTTTCACCTCCATTTTCTTCATTTTTCATCCATTTTCATGCCCAAACCAACCATTCAAACTAATACTCATACATTTCATCTTCATTAAACACTTCTCCATCATGATTTCTTCACTTGTTCTTCATCATTCCATCCTCATTCCATTCCCGTATGAATAGTGCTCTCCATTTTCTTTCTCAAATTTCTTCATCTTTCACTCATTTTCTTGTTAAAATCAATCATCCAACTCATTATTCATCCATTACTCCTTCAATTTTCACTCTCAAAACTTGATTTCATCAACTCTCCACATAAAACCCAAAATCAAAAACCTAATTACCCGCTTCTCTCTCTACATTTTTAAGCTTCCTTTAGCTCATTTTTGATCCAATCTACATCATATATTAGCTTCATTCATCTCTAGGATCAATTTTCTTGGCTCAAACAAATCCATTTCACTCAATTTTTGTAAACCCGAAATTGCATATTTAAGCTCTTTTAGTCCACTTTTGATCCAATCAACACCATCCATTATCTTAAATCATCTCTTGGATCAATATAATCGGTTTAAAATCATCCATTTCACTCATTATTTTACAAAACCGAATTTGTACATTTTGGGTATATGCACCTACATTTTCATATGCATAATTGTTTTAATTGTGGATTACGGATGATGGTTGTTTAATATTAAGATAATTTATATTTGGATGATATTTTCTGAATTCTTAGAATGACTATGACTCTTTGGATTAATTGCAAGCTTTATTTTTATATGCTTCTTGATTAATAATTGAGATGTTCTTTTTGGTATAAACATGGATTTATAGTACTTTTGATGACTGATGATTATATATGTGTAGCTTGATGAATTGATGGAGTTGTTGGTTTGTTATAATTGTTTAAGCTTATATGGAAGTGTTTTTAACCATGTTGTGTATTTGAGGATTTGAGCATTTTAAGGGAGACTATGCCGAAATTTTTGCTCGCACAAAATTGGTAATATCTTTATCGAATTATTTTTATGCTCTTGTTTCGATTGCATTTTCTCTATTCTTTTGAAAGGGAGATAAATATGATATGTTTTTTGATAATATCATTTTGTTTAAATTTTTTAATTGGCCATATATTTAGGGGGAGCATACAATATGATTTTGGATAATATGCATTTTGAGCATTCTTTTGATGGCATGATGGTTCTTGATCATTTTATGATTAATTGGATGTTTGGTTATTATATGTTTCTTGTTTGACCATTGACATATTATCGATCTTAGCATGAATTTCTAGTAATTTTGATGATGAAGGGGGAGAAGTCATGTATTTTGAATATGAAGACATGTAATATGTATTTTTTGTATTTCAAGCATTTATGCATGTTTTTGAAATATTAAGGGGGAGCTTTCAAATTATATAAATCAAATATTCAGGGGGAGTTTTTGATTTATGTGTTTAATCATGTATGCCATGTATTAAGGGGAAGTTTAATATCAAAATACATGAGATGTTTGTCATCATCAAAAAGGGGGAGATTGTTAGCCTAAAGGGCTACACATAATGTAATTTTGATGATAACAAACATGTGTCTTAAGTAAAAATAATAAATATTGTATTTCACATTTACACTAGTTTTTTGAAGGATAATATTTATGCAAGTGAATCAAGTGAAATCAAGATTGAAGACACTCAACGGACAACGGCGAAATCAAGAATAAAGCTTAGAGCTCAACGGACGAATTATTACGAAAAATTCTTGTAAAACCGGTATGATTTAATTGATGCATGATTTAGCATTTGAGAAGCTCAAGAAATTAATTTAATTAAATAATTTTCATAAACTAAAAGTTTTTGTTTTTATAAAGAAAAGTATTTGGTGAATTTAAGTAATTTGGACTTAAATGCTAAGATTTGAAATCTTTGATTTTAATAAGTATTAAATTTCGGAGTTGGATGTTTTTACAAACATTTGAAATGTTTTGGGCCATACTATAATTTATGAATATTTTGGACTAAAGTGAAAGGTTTTGAGAACTTTGAAAAATATGGGTATTATGATTGAAAAGGACCTTTGTGTGAAACAATAAAATCTTTGGGCCGTATCATAATTTCAGAAAGTTTGGGAAAGACAACTATTTTTAGGAAGTTCTGAAATTAGACCTATTTGTAAAGTTTTCTGACGTTTTGGGCCATAATATAATTATAGAAAGTTTTGGGCCAAAGTGTAATTTCAGTGAACTAACCGCTTGAGCGCTGGAATTTGCCTATAACGGCTAGTTTTTGGGCTTTCACTATAAAAACTCAACTCAAACTTCATTTTAAGAACTAACACAAGAAAATATAAGATCATATAACATATATTGAGCTTCCATTTCGCAAATCATCATTTATTGAATCATTATTGAGCTATAATTTGTTATCGACTCTTAAAGAGAGTTTCATTGTTGTGATTTTCATTTCTCATCAAATTGTGAGTGTACAAGTGTGGGAAACACTTGGGGAGAAGAGATTGGGGATATAATCTCTTATTGTAAAGGTCCATTGACACCTTGGAAGTCAATTGTAAACATTTGAAGCCTTGGGAGGGTTGGATAGTGAAATCCTCAAGCTGGGTGAGCTTGGAGGTGTGGACGTAGGCGGGGATAGCCGAACCACGTAAAAATCCTTGTGTTTGTTTTCTCTTCCCTTACTCTTTTAATATTGTGCTTGAATGAATTTATTGTTTTGATTTGATTAAGGCAATAGATTAAATTGTTGTGCGTATTGTATTGCATAAATTTTTAATATCCCAATTCACCCCCCCTCTTGGGTTGCATAACTTGCATTTCACCACCCCCCAAGGCTATAGCCCACCCGTTTTTGTGGCCTTTTTCCATTTGGATTTAACATGGCGCCCCAGCCTTCGGGCGGTTATTTTTGGGTGCGGCTGTGCCCATGGCCTATTTTTGGCACACGGAGGCCGCTCGCAAAGTCTCGTCCCATTCCGTGTCCGGCGGACGAACTTGGCCAGCCCCACCCCACAAGGCTATAGCCCACCCGTTCTTGTGGCCTTTTTCCGCTGGACGAATTTGGCGCCCGCCCTTGGGCTGTTATTTTTGGGCTCGGCTGTGCCCGCGGCCTATTTTTGGCACATGCATGCCGCTCGCAAAATCTCATCCCATTCCGTGTCCGGCGGACGAACTTGGCCAGCCACACCCCCCTAGGCTATAGCCCACCCATTTTTGTTGCCTTTTTCTCATTGGACGACCTTGGCGCCACGGCCTTCGGGCGGTTATTTTTCGGCGCAGCTGTTCCCATGGCCTATTTTTGGCACACGGAGGCTGCTCGTAAAGTCTAGTCCCATTCCCAGTCCGGCGGACGAATTTGGCCAACCCCATCCCCCAAGGCTATAGCCCACCCGTTTTTGTGGCCTTTTTCCGCTGGAAGAACATTGCGCCCCGGCCTTCGGGCGGTTATTTTTAGGCACGGCTGTGCCCGTGGCTTATTTTTTGCACACGGATGCTGCTCGTAAAGTCTAGTCCCATTCCGAGTCCGGCGGACGAACTTGGCCAGCACCACCCCCCAAGGCTATAGCCCACCCGTTTTTGTGGCCTTTTTCCGCTGGACGAACATTGCGCCCCGGCATTCGGGCAGTTATTTTTAGGCACGGCTGTGCCCGTGGCTTATTTTTGGCACACGGAGGCCGCTCGCAAAGTCTCGTCCCATTCCGAGTCCGGCGGACGAACTTGGCCAGCCCCACCCCCCAAGGCTATAGCCCACCCGTTTTTGTGGCCTTTTTCCGCTGGACGAACTTTGCGCCCCGGCATTCGGGCAGTTATTTTTGGGCACGGCTGTGCCCGTGGCTTTTTTTTGGCACACGGAGGTTGCTCGCAAAGTCTCGTCCCATTCCGAGTCCGGCGGACGAACTTGGCCAACCCCATCCCCCAAGGCTATAGCCCACCCGTTTTTGTGGCCTTTTTCCGCTGGACGAAATTGGCGCCCCGGCCTTCGGGCGGTTAATTTTGGGCGTGGCTGTGCCCACGCCGTATTTTTGGCACACGGAGGCCGCTCGCAAACTCTCGCCCCATTCCGAGTCCGACGGACAAACTTGGCCAGCCCACCCCCCAAGGCTATAGCCCACCCGTTTTTGTGGCCTTTTTCCGGTGGACGAACTTGGCGCCCCGGCCTTCGGGCGGTTAATTTTGGGCGTGGCTGTGCCCATGCCGTATTTTTGGCACACAAAGGCCGCTCGCAAACTCTCGCCCCATTCCGAGTCCGGCGGTCGAACTTGGCCAGCCCACCCCGCAAGGCTATAGCCCACCCGTTTTTGTTGCCTTTTTCCGCTGGACGAACATGGCGCCCCGGCCTTTGGGCTGTTGTTTTAGGTCGCGGCTGTGTCCGCGGCCTATTTTTGGCAGACGGAGGCCGCTCGCAAAGTCTTGCCCCATTCCGAGTCCGGCGGACGAACTTGGCCAGCCCACCCCCCAAGGCTATAGCCCACCCGTTTTTGTGGCCTTTTTCCGGTGGACGAACTAGGCGCCCCGGCCTTCGGGCGGTTAATTTTGGGCGTGGCTGTGCCCATGCCGTATTTTTGGCACACAAAGGCCGCTCGCAAACTCTCGCCCCATTCCAGTCCGAGGAGTCCGGGGGTCGAACTTGGCCAGCCCACCCCCCAAGGCTATAGCCCACCCGTTTTTGTTGCCTTTTTCCGCTGGACGAACATGGCGCCCCGGCCTTTGGGCTGTTGTTTTAGGTCGCGGCTGTGTCCGCGGCCTATTTTTGGCAGATGGAGGCCGCTCGCAAAGTCTTGCCCCATTCCGAGTCCAGCGGACGAACTTGGCCAGCCCAGCCCCCAAGGCTATAGCCCACCCATTTTTATGGCCTTTTTCCGCTGGACGGACTTTATGCCCCGGCCTTCGGGCGGCTAATTTTGGGCGTGGCTGTGCCCACGCCGTATTTTTGGCACACGGAGGCCGCTCGTAAACTCTCGCCCCATTCCGAGTCCGGCGGACGAACTTGGCCAGCCCAACCCCCAAGGCTATAGCCCACCCGTTTTTGTGCCCTTTTTCCGCTGGACGAACTTGGCGCCCCGGACTTCTGACAGTTATTTTTTGGGCGAGGCTGTGCCCGCGGCCTATTTTTGTCACACGGAGGCCGCTCGCAAAGTCTCGCCCCATTTCGAGTCCAGCGGACGAACTTGGCCAGCCCAACCCCCCAAGGCTATAGCCCACCCGTTTTTATGGCCTTTTTCCGCTGGACGAACTTGGCGCCCCGGCAATCGGGTGGTTATTTTTGGGCACGGCTGTGCCCGTGGTTATTTTTGGCACACGGAGGCTGATCGCAAAGTCTCATCCTATTCCGAGTGCGGCGGACGAACTTGGCCAGCCACACCCCCCAAGGCTATAGCTCACCCGTTTTTGTGGCCTTTTTCCGCCGGATAAACTTCGCGCCCCGGCCTTCCGGCGGTTATTTTTGGACGCAGCTGTGCCCGCGCCTATATTTGGCACACGGAGGCTGCGCGCAAAGTCTCGCCCCATTCCGACTCCGGCGGACGAACTTGGCCAGCCCCAACCCCAGAGCCCCTACACCACCCGCTTCTGTGGCCCTTTTTCCGCTGGACGGACTTGGCGCCCCGGACTTCGGGGGGTTATTTTTCGGCGCGGCTGTGCCCGCGGCTAGTTTTTGGCACACGGAGGCTGCTCGCAAAGTCTCGCCCCATTCCGACTCCGGCGGACGAACTTGGCCAGCCCCACCCCCCAAGGCTATAGCCCACCCGTTTTTTTGGCCTTTTTCCGCTGGACAAACTTGGCCCCCCGGCCTTTGGGTGGTTATTTTTGGGCACGGCTCTGCCGGCGGCCTATTTTTGGCATACGGAGGCCGCTCGCAAAGTCTCGTCCCATTCCGAGTCCGGCGGACGAACTTGGCCAGCCCCACTCCCCAAGGCTATAGCCCACCCGTTTTTATGGCCTTTTTCCGCTGGATAAACTTCTCGCCCCGGCCTTCCGGTGGTTATTTTTGGGCGCGGCTGTGCCCGCGGCCTATTTTTGGCACACGGAGGCTGCTCGCAAAGTCTCGCCCCATTCCGACTCCGGCGGACGAACTTCGCCAGCCCCACCCCCCAAGGCTATAGCCCACCCGTTTTTATGGCCTTTTTCCGCTGGATAAACTTCGCGCCCGGCCTTCCGGCGGTTATTTTTGGGCGCGGCTGTGTCCGCGGCCTATTTTTGGCATGCGGAGGCTGCTCGCAAAGTCTCGCCCCGTTCCGACACCGGCGGACGAACTTGGCCAGCCCCAACCCCTGAGCCTATAGCCCACCCGATTTTGTGGCCTTTTTCCGCTGGACGGACTTCGCGCCCCGGACTTCGGGGGGTTATTTTTCGGCGCGGCTGTGTCCGCGGCCTAGTTTTCGTACACGGAGGCCGCTCACAAAGTCTCCCCCCATTCCGAGCCCGGCGGACGAACTTGGCCAGCCCCACCCCCCAAGGCTATAGCCCACCCGTTTTTTTGGCCTTTT